>JADRCC010563451.1:0-10336 GCA_019843855.1 Hylomyscus alleni
CCCACCAGTAGTCAGATTCACAGCCCCAGCCAGTTAAGGACCCTGGGTCAGAAAGGCACCTCGGAGAGTGAAGCTATTGGTCAGAGGAGGGAAACTGAGGCCAGAAGAAGCAGAGGAGGGGACACAGAGGCAAGCATGCTTCAGGACTGGGGACCCAGCACACAGTAGACCTGCCCACTGACAGAGACAGGGAGGAGAGCCCTTCAGGCCCACCGTCCTCCCCAGTGAAGGAAATGGCTCCCCTCCGGGCCTCGATTTCCTCTTAGGTCAGCGGGGAAGGCTGAAGTTCCACAAAGCATTCAAGCTATGTGGGATACAGAGCTGCCAATCACGCCTTCCTCCTCCTCCATCCTGAAAGCCGCGAGACCCCCTCTTCCAGGTAGAGCCCTGACTGCTCCCACACCTCCTCTCCCTTTGTGTCAGCCACCATTCCAACGGTGACCACTGTCTTAGAGTCTCTAAGAAAAAGGAGAAGGACACGGAGGAGGAGGAGGAGGAGGGAGAGGAGGAGGAGGAGGAAGAGAGAAGAAACAAGAGGTTGTGAGGCAGCAGAATGTGCTGACGGTGCAGTGCTGAAGCCAGGAGACCCTCTGTTTCCTCTTAGAGCAAGCAGCTGCTGAGGTCTCAGTCTGCTGTCTCCAGGCTGGACAGAGAAGCCAGCCAGTTCCCAACTGGGCAAAAGTAGTCTAGTCCCAGGGTGGCTCCTGCTACCCGATGGGGTCTTCTCTGACAAACGACACAGCTCCCGAGGGCCCTGAGACCGGTTCCACCACGTCATCTTAGTGTCTAGCATAGAGTGGTGGCACAGGGAGAACCTGATGGGACTAGCCACCTGAGGAGCTCTAGGCTGTGCGAGCTCCCTTCCCAGCCCTTCACTCGGGGTAACTTCTCGAAGCTCTGAGTGTAGGGCAGCTGGGTGCCCAATCTGAGGCCCCAGAGAGGCGGTGACATGCAGCTGGAACCTGGAGGACCTCATCGCTGTAGGAACTCAGGGATACCTTGAGTCCCATCCCCCCCCCCAATTCCAGGGGGGTCTGAACCACAGTCAGGGCCTGGCTGGGGGTGGGGGGAACACTTCCCAGAGCCCCCCTCCACCGCAACCTGCACCCGCCCTGGCTTCGGATTTCAGCCAGCCTTGGGGTGAGCGGCCTGTTCTGCCCTGTGCCCGGGAGGAATGTTCGCGGTGGCATGGGCTCGGGTCCGAGAAGAAAGGCAGCCTTGTGGGCGAAAGGTGAGCCGCTGGGTGGGCGCGGGCGTGTTTACCCAGGGCCGGGCGTGTGGCTCGGGATGGCGCCGCTGTCAGCCGCCGGCCGCCTGGGCCTCTGCTGGCCTCCAGATGTGCGCTGGCTCCAGCCGGCCGGGCCCCCACCCCACGCACAGAGGGGCTTTATCAAAAGCGGCTGTGAGGAGGCCGGGGAGGCTGCCTGGCTCCAGCCTGCTGGCTCTGCGCCCCACCCGGCCTGCAGCAGCCAGGGAGAGCCCGAGGCAGCAGCTCCCCTCCGCACGGACGGCGATCCCGCGTGGCTGGGGGGTGGGGCGGGGGTGATGATGACAGAGGGACCCACGGGGGACGGGAAAGATGGGGTTCAGGGCTGTGGGGTGGGCAGAGGCCGATCGATGCAGGGCTCGCTAGGCTGCTTCTCTTCTGGAGCGGGAGATCCCCTCCACTCTTTTGGATGGGGCTGACTGGCAAGGGCGCTCTTCTTTATGGTTTCTCGGTAATAATAATAACTTATAGCCCAAAAGTAAATAAATAGAGACCAGGACTCCCGCCTGCTGCCGCCTCAGCCCTGCTACCCTGAGCCTCTTTCTACAGCTAGTCCGAGCGCGTCCCAGAATTCCTTCCTGATTCAGTTTTTAAAACGGTGTAAAATACAAATGGTTCGAGGCTGGAGGTGTGGAAGGGCGGCAGGGCCCTCATCCTGTGGGCTTGAGAAGGCCTGGGCTCCCCCAGCATATCCCCTACTCCGAGGCTACCCACTTAGGGCTCTAAAGCGAAGGCATCTTCACAGCTGTGTAGTACTCCACACTACGAATTTCCTTGCTTCCTAGGCCTGTGGTACTGGGTGTCTAGGTGGTTCCCTGTGGCACATACTGTAGACCGCCCACAGTGTGCTCACTGTGTTTGTGTTCCAGGGCTGGGGGATTCTTTCCTGGGCTTTCGTAGCCGAGTCTTAGCAGTGTGACGGGATATCTTTCCTCCTCTGAGGGCAGGTGCACACTTGCCGGCCTCTAAGCCTGGCATCGTCATCACTCGGAAGCTGCACGCCCGGAAGGAATCTGGGAGTGAAAAGGAGATGCTCTCTGCTAAAAGCCCCATGGGAGAATCTTTCTTGTTTGTTTATTTGAGGCAGGGCTTCTCTGTGTAGCTTTGGCTGGCCTGGAACTCATTCTGTAGAGCAGGGGTCTCTGCTCCTGGAGATGCACGTGTCTCTGCCTCCAGAATGCTTCCGTTAATGTGAGCCACTAGGCCCAGCCACAGAGACTTTTTTTTTTTTTTTTTTTTTTTGGTTTTTCGAGACAGGGTTTCTCTATGTAGTCCTGGGCTGTCCTGGAACTCACTTTGTAGACCAGGCTGGCCTCGAACTCAGAAATTTGCCTGCCTCTGCCTCCCAAGTGCTGGGATTAAAGGCGTACGCCACCACCACCTGGCGAGACTTCTATTTGTTCTTAGTTTCTTTTCGTTTTTGTTTTTGTTTTTGTTTTTGAGACAGGGTCTTACTCTGTAGTTCTGATTGTCCTGGAGCTTGTTCTGTAGACGAGGCTGGCCTCGAACTCAGAGATCTGCCTGTCTCTGCCTCCCAAGTGCTGGGATTAAAGGAGTTACCACCAGCAGCAGCAGCAGCAACTGATTATTTATTTATTTATTTATTTTAATAATCTGCATGGTTGTCTGTTTGTGTGAGACCAGCGGCCCACAGAGGCAGGAAGAGGAGGAGCTAGGATTTGAACTTGGTTCTCCAGGAAGGGCAGCAAGTACTCTTAACCCCTGAGCCAGCTCTCCAGCTCCGGAAAGCATTCTTTTGTTAACAAACATTTCCAAGTAGGGCTGGGGGTTGTGGCTTAAACACCTACGACCTAACTTGTTTGGATCCCTGGATCCCATCCCAGGCACCCACACCTAAAATTCCAAGTCTGTGAAAAAGGTACTTTCCTGTTGATTTGGAGAGGAGAAACTCTAGGGAGCAGGTGAGAGGGGACACAGGTAGAAGGAGCTAGCCCCTGTGGGAGGCTGGAGCCCAGACACCCACAGGTTAGCTCTTGTTTGGTAGCCCGACCAGGCCAGCCATGTCTCCTGTGGGGTCTGAGAGGCTGTAATTAAAACCTCATTCAGTTCTGTAATTGTTGGTTCCGCCCCTGCCAGTCCCTTCCCGGAACTGGATCTCCAAGGCAGACCCCATCTAGCCTGGCCAGTTACCATTCTGTCCCGAGAGCACACAGTAGGCACTTGTAGCTGATTGAGTTGAGTTTCCTCCTAATTCAAGTGTACCTGGAGCCCCAGGAGCAACTGGCTTTGGAAGTAGCCTCTCCCAGACGTATTAACTAAGGGTCTCAAGACACCAGGCAGTGGTGGCGCACGCCTTTAATCCCAGTGCTTGGGAGGCAGAGGCAGGCGGATTTCTGAGTTCGAGGCCAGCCTGGTCTACAGAGTGAGTTCCAGGACAGCCAAGGCAACACAGAGAAACCCTGTCTCGAAAAAAATAAAAAGGTTCTCAAGATAGGATTACATAATAGCAGATGGTGACGCCCCACTGAGAGGGAGGACACAGGGACACAGCGAACTGGTAGTGAGAAGATGGGGCAGCAGGAAGCTGGTGTGGTGTGGCTGCAAGCAAAATGCTAGGTGCCATAAAGGATTGGAGAGAGCCTTGAGAGAGCAGCACCGTGTCCCTGAACTTCAGCTTCTGGCCTTAGAACCCAGGGAAGAAATGTTTGTCTCTGTTTGTTTGTTTGTTTGTTTAGCTAAGGTCTCCAGTATCCCAGGCTAGCCTCAGACTCTCTCTGTGGCTGAGGATGACCCTGAACTTCTGGTCCTCCTGCTTCCACCTGCAGGGTTCTGGGATCACCGACGTGTGCTTCAGGATCTCCGTGAGGAAGAGGGCAAAGGCTAAAACCAAGAGCTTCTGCACAAGAATGAGGTGGGGTGAGACGCTCACCCTCACTGGGGGCTTCGGGGAGCTGTGACAAGGCTGCCCCTCCACTTGATGACCTAGCAGGAGCTGGATGGGAATCAGCCGGTGACACACTGGGCATGACCTGAGGCGTCATGGAAACAAGCCACAGACACCACAACCTCAGAAGTGAAGCCAGCACCCACTGACGACTTCCAGAGAAGCCGCAGCTAGCTAGCACTTGGTCCCTCCAGGCGCAGCCCAGAGTCAGGCAGGTGGAGGGAAGTTCCCCACCTGTCTGCCCTTAGTCCTTCTTGCTGTGGTTCTCCAAGTCAGCAGGAGGTAGTTCAAGAAAGGGCCCAAAGCCTGGTTGTGTCCTGTTCCCCACTCAGCCTCAGTTTCCCCTTCTGCAGGTGAAGGAAATGTCACCTGTCTTTGCCAAAGCTGTTGCAGAGAGTAGGGGCTAACAGACTCAGCAGGTGCTCACAGAGGGACGAGGGTCCAGGGCCTGCTTCCTGGACACAGACTTAAAGCAGCGACTGGGCTTGCCAAGTTCCGGTCTGCCTCCTGCCCCTCCTGCCCGAGGCCTGTCCTTGGGCCCCTCAGGGCTGTGGCACAGGGACCCTCAGAGGGACTCAGTCTGTGTTTCCTGCTGTGGAAAGGCCTGGAATCAAAGCTGGCTCAGGCCAGGAGGGTTTTGAAAGTGGCCGAGGTAGGGAAGGGGTGTGAGGTTCCAGTGTCTCTGTCCCTCCGGGGAACCTGTTGGCACAAGGGGAGAGCCGAGCAGACAGCTGCTAACTCCAGAGCAAATGAGTTCTATCCGATTTGGGAGGCAAAATTCCCAAGTTTTGGACAAATGGCACAAAGGCACTTTTGTGGTGGGAGGTCAGGGAGGGAGGGGCCTCTGGTCCTGACACTCAGTGCAGACACTCAGCCAGGACTCTCGTCCCCACTTGACATCTGGACTGCTGGATAGCATTGCACAGGGTGTTTGACATCTCAGGGCATCGCTTCCTCATCTACCAAATGGAGGGAAGGGACAGCCTCCTCCCCCCCCCCCCCGGGTGTCCACGCACCCCCCTCGGCTTGTCATGAAGGCAGTGGACAAGCGGTTGTTTGGGAGGAGCTGGTGCGGGCCCTGGGTTTGCTGGGCTTGCCCTGTTAGTTTTCCTTCCTCCGATAACCCCTCTTCTTCAGCCTCCGAGGTGGATCCCTGTACACCCCCTGGCTGTAGTTACGGAACCCAGTCAGGGGAGATGGGAGGACACACGCCTGGGGTGCACAGCAGGTGGAAGGCAGGGCTGAGATTCGAACCCTGTTCTACCTTTCCTTCTGTTATTGGGATAAACACTGTGACCAAAAGTGTTGGGGAGGAAGGGTGTCTATAGCTTCCAGGTTACAGAGCATCTTCCTGGGACACCAGGGCAGGGCAGGGGCCTGGAGCAGATACTGTGAAGACAAGGCTCTTACTGCCCGCCCGCCCTGCAGGCGCTCGCTCGCTCGCGCTCTCCCACACACACACACCCCCCCCACAGACATACACAGGCACACACACACACACACACACAACCCTTTTAGATGTGTTTTTTGTCATGCTTGTTCATTGTGTGTGTGTACTCACGTGTGTGAGAACACACACTTGTATGAGAGAATTACTTGTGGCACTTAATTCTCTCCTTCCATCATATGGTACCCACAAAATAGACTAAGGTCCCTTAACTGCAAGTGGCTTTACCTGCTGTGAGTCATCTCACTCACCCTCGATTACTTTCTCTTTTTCTTCCTTTCTTCTTTCCTCTCTCTCTCTTTCTTCCTTTCTTTTGTTTGTTGTTTTGGTCTCTTTATGTATCCCTGGCTATCCTGGAACCTTTTATGCAGATGAGGTTCGCCTCAAACTCATGGAGATTGAGAGTGCTGGGGTTAAAGGTGTAAACCACTATGCTCTTCTGCTTGTTTGTTTTCTTTTTCTTTCTTTCTTTCTTTTTTTTTTTTTTTTTTTGATTTTTCGAGACAGGGTTTCTCTGTGTAGCCCTGGCTGTCCTGGAGCTCACTAAGTACACTGTAGCTGTCCTCAGATACACCAGAAGAGAGCGTCAGATCTCATTACGGGTGGTTGTGAGCCACCATGTGGTTGCTGGGATTTGAACTCTGGTTCTTCAGAAGAACAGTCATTGCTCTTAACCACTGAGCCATCTCGACAGCCCCCCTGCTTGTTTGTTTTCAAGACAGGGTTTCTCTGTTTAATAGCCTTGGCTGTCCTGGAAGTCAGTTTGTGAACCAGGCTGGCATCAAGCTCACACAGAGATCTGCCTGCCACTGCCTCCTGAGTGCTGCATTTAAGAGTATGAGCCGCTATACTCAGCCACTACGGTTGTTTTTGTTTTCTGAGACATGGTCTCCATATGTAGGGTTACATGTCCTAGAACTCGCTGTGTAGACGAGGTTGCCTTCAAATATACAGAGATCTGCCTGCCTCTGCATCCAGAGTAATGGGATTAAAGGTGTATACCAACAGTCTGGCCTCAGCAACCTTTCTTACACAGCCCAGGTTGATCTGCCGAGGGTTGGCACCGCCCACAGTGGGCTGGGCCTTCCCACACCAATTAACAATTAAGAATATGCCTTGCAGACATGGCCACAGGCCAATCTGATCTAGGCGATTCTTCCGTTGAGGTTCCCTCTTCCCAGGTGATGCTGGGTTTGTGTCAAGGTGACAGCTGAAGCTGACTGTGACAGACCTTGCCCTGGCTGCTCGTGCACACCCTTGGTCTTTTAGGATGTGTCTAGAACTCAGCTGAAGAGAACCTTGGCTGTGTTGGCTGAGACCATATCCTCTGTGCATCTGGGGATGGGGTGGGAGGGCTGCCTGGTCACCTGGGGCTCACAGCATCCTTGGTTCCTGCCCACTGGGTCCTGGAGTCAGTCCCACAGGTGTGACAGCTGCCTGACCTTGGAGAGGCCTCTCTGGTGTGACAGGGCTCACAAGCCCTCTAAGCCCCCACCTCCCCTTCTATAGGGGAGGACCCCACTATAGCCGGTGCTCAAGAAGAGCCTGGCAGAGGGGAAACAGCTTTAAAACTGTCCGAGTTCCAGGCCCAAACCTGTGGAACACAGGTGGCTTGTTATGGGAAGTGAGCGTCACACCCAGGGCTTTGTACCAGGTGTTTCCCTCTGACCCCAGGGCCTGTAGAAAGTCCTGATTTCTGGGTCAAGGGGTGTTGAGAAGGAAGGAAAGGTGGCAGGGAGGAAAGCCAGGAAGGCCAGTAGTCCTCAGTAGCAGCCACAGAACGTGGTTCTCGGGGAGCCCCTTGTGGTTGAAGGATTCTGGGGACCCCATCACATTCAGGGTACGGTCACCCAGAGGGCACTTGCAGTGGACTGAGTTCGGGACTTGCCCCAAAGCCCATGCTTATCCATATCACAGAACTTAGAGACAGAGCTGTGCCACTCCGGGGTCCTCTGACATGTCAACCCGTGGAGCTCTAACCCCAGCTCACAGGCTCAAACAAGCTGTCTTTGAGCAAATGGCGCCCCTCCCTGGGTAGCAGAGTCCTGACTCACTCCAGCAGCAAACAGCTGGCTAAGAGTTTACTGGACTCAGGCCACAAAGGAACAAGCGATGAAGGGGGGGATGTCAGCCCTGGTGGCTCTGTTGGACTCTGGGTTCCCAGCGGTCCCTACTCTACCAGGCTGTAGAGTCACCTGGTTCCCAAGTCATCAGTAGCTCTGGCCTTGGGTGGAGTGTCTGGGGCACCAGCATATTCCTTGCTTCAGGGAGGGACACAGTCACTTCCTTGTCCCCTGCTTCCTCCCTTCTTGCTCCCTTGCAGCTATGCTGACCGCCTAGCTACAACTTCAAGTCTACCATGCCTCCGCCTCGGGGCCTTTGTTCTAGTCTCATCTGTCTGAAACCTTCTTCCCCCCAGACACTGGCAGACTCCCGTTACTACGTCTTTGTTCCAGGGCTACCTTGCCGGCTTTCTCTGACTACAGGGACCCTCAGCCCCGTCTGTCACGAATCCCATCTCTGCCTTATCTCCTCTATATCATTTGTTATTATCATTTTCCTGTCTCTGAAGCGGTCCCGGCCATCCTAGGTTACCTCTGCCAGTGTTGTGTGTCTTGTCTGCTGGTCACCTTTCTGCTACACCTTTCTGGTAACACACATGCACAAAGCACACACACACTGGTGGAGCAGGTGAATCCAGAAGTAGGCGCCTCAGGGTGTTCCTGTCTAAGTGAAGGCACTGTAATGCGGGTCACTGTATAAACTGTAGAGTGCTGTGGTTTCTGGATGCACAGTGTATGTCAGAATGATCAGAGTTTGGGTTCTGGAAGACTCCACCTGAGGTCCTGGTGGACGGGTGGGTGCAACCAGGTTCTTGAGGCTGGGCCAGGAGGGGGACCAGGGCCTTTGGGGCATCGGGTCTCTGACCTGAAGCAATCACTATGTCAGAGGGGCCGATTAGGGAGTAGGTGAGGAGAGTGTGGCCGGAAGGGGCCCGGGAGTCTCCTGGCCTGAATTATCGGAGAGAAAAAATAATTATGTTCCAAGGAAGTTGTGGTGTGAGTGAGCGCCAGAGCCACGGGTGCGCTGGGAGGTTCGAGGGGAGAAGTGACCCCTGCCTGAGGGGCCCTCGGTCAAGTCATGGATTCACGGTGGGCCAGGAATGCTGGGAGTTCACTGGGTAGGAGAGGTGCACCCCAAACTGTGAGTGGGTGGGTGCAGCAGCTCTAGCTCCGTCTGTGGGTGACGGGCAGCAGATCAGCCACTGTTCTCCTGTGCCCACTGAGCCTGTGGGGAGGTGCGGGGACTCTCAGACTGTCACATGTCCACTTATCTGTTCCTTGGGTACCTGTTCCGTGCTGCACGCTAGGGGCATTAGTGTGACACTGTGACCTGAACTTCTCAACCCAGGCCTGTGCTCTCAGCCTCCCCCAGCTAGAACTGCCAATGGCACCTGGTCAGTCAGTTACCCCTTCAAAGGCTGCTTCCCTGCCCTATCCTCTCCGTCACCCCTCCATCTCTACAGGGCACTCTCTGGACACCTCCGAAGCCACACTGTGTGCACCTGCCTCCTTGTCCTCTAGCCCACCTCCCGTCCCAGCTCACAGCTCTTGTTCACCGCACAGGCTCTGACACACAGTGAGCACACACGAGATGCTTGCTGGGTGAATGTGTCAGGGGAGGAAAGCCTCCAGGGGTGGGGAGACAGCTGGGGGCTGGGTCTTTACCGGATGGAAAAGGGACTGTCAGGGTGTCCGCCTGGGGAAGGGCTGGTGGGCAGGTGGGGAAACAGAAGGGAGTTTCTTCTCAGATACTCGCCTCAGGAGCTGGTGAGGTGGCTCAGGGTTGGGAACGGAGAAAATAATGACAGAAATAAAAACACCTTCAGTGCACTGCCCCCACAGAAACAGACACCTCACCTCCCCGCTGCCCCTGCCCGGCTTCTCTCCACAAGCAGAAAGGCTGACCTATGAGGCCTGTGTTCCAGACACCCACTTTTCGTCTTCTCTGTTCTGCCCACCCCCCCGGGGCCCTTTAGGCCTTTGACTGCAGTTGGTGGCCATCAGAGGGTGCTGACCCTCCACACTCACTGAAATCTCAGGGTCCAAGGACAGGCTTGGGGTCTGGGGGGCTGTCTTCCTCTGCTGTTTTCTCTGCATGGCACCCAGGAGCTGCAAGCTCCTTTCCTGCTCAGTGGCCACATCTGTCCCCACCTGTCCCTGTTTAAGTCCAGCAGGCTGGGTGAGTCGGTAGTCTGCAGCACAAGAGCGCCCTCTGCTGGCTTCAGTGGGTACAAAGGCTTGAGCTAAACCCGGAGGTCAGTACTTCATGTAGACTTGGACCAAGGTGGGCTGATGTTTGCCAGCAGAGTATAGGATACCAGCTGTGTGTGAGCCAGGCACAGAGAGGTTAGTGAACCTGCCTGAGGTCACATAGTAGAGTCTGGCCTTGAGGCCTACAGTGGAGAGCTGGGGCAGTCCCTCCTTACACTGTTAACAATGCCTACCCCGCCTCTGTCCCACTCACATTCAGTAGTACTTAGGGAGTTAGGCTGGGCCTCACTGCTCACAGCTGAGGCTCAGTGGGGCGGGAGGGGCAAACAATAGAAGTCAGTATGTCCCTATCAGGTGTGATAGAGCCCCAACGTGTCAGCTTCAGAAGCATGCCCACCCTGACGTGATTGTTTTTACACGTGTGAGATAGCGTTTTCCCATCA
>JADRCC010563459.1:0-10500 GCA_019843855.1 Hylomyscus alleni
GTAGACAGGCTGGCATGCCCCGTTCTTAGTATCCCCAGCACAGAGTGGATGTGCAGTTCATTTGTTGAACCAGAAAACAGTGCACAGAAAGAATTCAGCATTGCCCAAAGGGCAGCACTTATGTCAGTTTCACAGACAAAGCTGCACTGAGGACGCTCACCTCTGGGTGATTCAAGTCCCACCAACTGAGTGTTAAAATCCGGAGCCACCTCAAAGAAAGCAGTCATTTGTGCTAGGGTAATTTTAACTTATCTTACTGGCACTGGAATACCCACCCCTCCAACACATTTTTCATGGGAACTGGTCATTTTCATTATAAGCATTCAAGAGCGACTCTTGAGTGCAACAAAACCAGGAAGAGTCAAATTCCTAAGCAAACAGATGGGTCTCATTGCCCAGCCCGGGGAGGGTGTTTGCCGGGTTTGGCTAAAGATAGATCTGGGGGCCCTCCCCAGGAACTTCCTGGCATTTACTAGTTTTGCACCCCAAATGTAACTTTTCCGAGGTTTTTCCTTTGGAATTGTGGATGCGAAACTGCTTTCCTAACCACCCAAGCCGCAGGCTCTCAGAACATCTGTATATTATTTGAAAGCCGAAAGAACATCCGGTTGGGATGTTTGGGTGGGTGTGGGACAGTGCGGCGTTGGGATGAAACCGCAAGAGGCCACTTTAAAAACATGTCCATATCTTTTTCAAAGACAGGCAGAAAAACTATGAAAAGAATTACAAATGGCTAATTACGTTGGCTCAATTACCATATTTGATGAAAAAAAAAAACCTGCCTCCCTCACTTTTAGCATCTACGTAGGAGGAAAAAATAGGTTGCTGAGACGCCCAAGCGATAAAGATCTCAGTGAGAGCCAAGGGACAAAACTCATTACAGATAAGCCTAGTCCTTGCATTTCCCGCGATGCCTCCGCCTGGAGCTTACTTAGCGGCGTCTCCTAGGGCGGCTGCGGGGAAACCAGTCTTGCCCCGCGGTGCTGCTTTCCCCTGCCCCGGGTGAGAGACGCACTTCATTTGCCCTCTGCCTAACCAGGCCAAGGTGTAGCCGCCACCTTCCTGAAGCCGAGAGTTGGGAAAACTCCGCGACAGACCTTCGTAGTTTGGGGAAAGCGGGTGTGGGACTGGGGCTAGATTTTGCTAGCCTGGGATCGACCTCGTCCCTTGCCCCATCTCCCAGCCGTAGACTCGGTCAATGGAAGCTCAGAAAGGGGGAAGGAAAAAAAAATCCAATCTCAATGAAACCTGAGTGCAAAGGCCGCTGGGCTTTGTCTCTTAGCCCGGGAATGCAGCAGGAGAGTGACGCTGGAGGTGCACCCCGCCGAGTCACCGTCAAGGTGGTGAGGCCATTCGGAAGTCCCCTCTCCTTGAAAAGAGTAGCTGCCGGTCCCTTCCCCTCCCCCAGATTGCAACCGGACCAACCTTTCCCCCTCCCCCAAGTCCCGGATCCATGAACCAGGCCAGAGATCTCTCCGAATCCACACTTCAAGAAATCGAAAATGGAGCAAAGCCACGCAGATCCTTGAAGGCAGCTGGTCTCTTCCCTGTCTTCGGGGTTACCAGCTCCCCTAAATGCACACCCATAGCTCTTGGCACGCCTGGAGAGGAGAGTAGTGTAAGTCCTTGGAAGCCGGAGCCCAGCGCGGCCGCTTTAAGAGAGTGCAACGCGCGCCCCCGCCGGCGGCAGCTCGGGGATGCGCGTCACCGCGTGCCCGTGCTTGCGCGCCCGCGTCGCCGCGCGCCCCCAGCTCGCTCGCTCGCCCGCTCGCCGGCTTTAAAGTCTGCCAGGATCCATGCTCACATGTTACTTCCTGTATGGAGGCATGGCCAGTTTCCAGCCCCGCGCTCTCGGTTCCTCCCCAGCCTGCGCCGGAGCCACAACTTTCAGGAGCATGGACTGAAGGCGCCCTCGCCCCGGCGCCCCTCTGAGATCCTTTGTGTTTCCCTGCGCTCCACTGGCCGTTTCTGTTCTGGGGGGCTCTGCGCTCCGCCCCGCCGCTTCCCTCCCTTTCCCCGCTCGCAGACATGCCTCCTTCCTTGCCGGGGCCCTGGAAGGAGCTGCCCGCCTGAAGCCCGGAGCCGCCGCTCCGCGCACAGCCCCGCCGTCGCCTGCCGGTTCTCGGGCTGCGCTGCGCTGCCGACTCAACTTGGGGCTCTTCTGCTGCTAGCCGCCGCCACCCGCGGTCCCTGCCTGCTCCGGGCCCCGGGCTCTGCCGCCGAGCGTCTTCTTCTCGCCCTGCCCTATCGGCTGGATCGTGTCTGAGCGGAAAGCAGCCCTTCTCCTCTGAGAGGATCGTCCCTAGCGTGGCTTTGCATTCCCGGTCACTTTTTGAGGTTTTCCCGGGAGCGCTTGGCAGCTTCTCGGATTCCTGCGGGACCGGTCGTCGGCCGTGGGGGGCCCGAGTGGCGGGCGAGCCGTGAAAGCCTCCAGGCTTAGCGGAGCCTCGCTCGGAAGCAAGAACTTATTCAACAAGTTTACCCCCCCTGCTTTTCTCTTTTCGATGTGCGTTTTCGGACATGCGGAGGTTACTGGAACCGTGTTGGTGGATTTTGTTCCTGAAAATCACCAGTTCTGTGCTCCATTATGTGGTGTGCTTCCCGGGTGAGTGCGGGCCGCGGATGGGACGCGGCTCCGGCCCGCGCGCTGGGTATGCGGAGTTGTCGCCGGGGCGCGGAGCTTGGGCGCCAGTCTAGGGACCGCGGAGAGGGTGAAGGGGGGCCGGGCTACGGAGGAGGAAAGAGAGCTCTGCTTCATTGGCTCCGGCAGTGTTCTAGGAGGCTGATGGTCAGAGAGGGCTGAAGCAGTGGCGGGCTGGAAGGGAGGATTGGGGACTCAGAGATGTGCTCTGACTGTGGCTTGGGAAGCCCGAAGCATCTGGAGTTGGGGAGGGCGGGGGGGGGGGGGGGCGACCTGCCTTGCCTGATCCGGAGCTCCTCGGGAGGGCTAGAGTTGCAGGATGTCTGGGGAGATTGGCTGTGGGAAGGATGCTCTGTTGGTTTGAGTATCCGGGGGTGCTCCCGTTGCTTCTGCGGGGATAGAAGGAGCTCATAACCGTGGCTCACTTTGCATCCCTCCGACCCTTTGTAGGGGGGAGGGCGGTATTTGGGGATGGGAGGCGGAGGCTGGCTGCAGAGGAGTCATGATGTGGGGAGCAGCCCGTGTTCTAGTCGCTGGGGCCGCCTCCTTTCAGCCTTGCTCCGGGCTGAGGTGCGGGCTACGCCTCAGTGCAAGCGGGAGGCAGCTTCCTAGACGCGGGGGGCCTGGGAGCCTCAGGAGGGCAGGAAGCAGTGAGTAGGGAGTTTTTTGCTAGATCCCTGCTTCACTGGGCTTGCGGCCCCTTTTTGTATCACTCTTTTGGGCTGGGTTGCTGTGGTCCAAGTGCAGGGCTCGGGGTCGACAGCTGGGTAGCTTCTGGCGTCCGGGCAGATTTTTTGCTGTCTGGCGCGCCCTCCTTACCTTCATCTTTGCCCTTTTGCAGGCTGAGTGTGCCTGTTAAATTCAGATCCAGACACGCTCATTTTCTAGCCAGGTTAAGGCTGGAACAATATTGGCCACACGACAATCCTAAATCACTGCACGTACCGGTGTGCAGCTCGGCGACCCTCCACTTCCAGCCTTCAGCTCACACCCTCCCCCCTCGGTGAGGGCAGAGGCCAGCCGCCTTCCTCTTCTCTTGCCGAGTCGGAGGGCTGAAGCTCAAGCTGCCCAGCTCCTTCTCAGTGGGTGAAGGCCACGTCCTCCCCCCTGGCTCAGGGAAAGAGGTGGGCCAAGAGGGCGCGATTTGCTTTTCTTTCCTCGATCTCCTAAGGACAGAACACTCGGTTTTTCTGCTTTCTCATCTGCCTGTTCTGGAATATTTGGAGGCGGCGGTTATTCTAATCAAGAAATAAGAAACGTGCCACACTGTTTCCGTTTTCCTTGTTTAATAGCAGCTTGCGTTCTGGCTGCGAGAGCGCGGGGTTTTGGTGCAGCGGGTACCCCCAACCCCGTCGTGCACCCAGGAGCCACGCTTGAGGACCCTCGCTGTTCCCGGGGATCCTCTCTAAGGGGACTGAAAGCGAGTGATTCCTTCTTTGAAGGTTTTAGGGTGGTTGCGAGGGACAGAGGGCAAAACCCTATGGTTCTTCGGCCCCTTTTCCTCGGCACATCCTCCTGTCTCAGGAGCTGTCTACCGAGCTCGGTGAGGGTGTGCGTGCCTACTTACTAGGAGGCCTGGGGTTTACCCACTAGGGTCCTGTCTCTATGGAAGTAGACGCTGAGGAGCATCTCTCCTGAGAATCTGCACCTTTTCCCCTTAGAGACCGTAGGGCAACATACATTTGTTTTTATTATTGCCTTTGACTAACCCTCCCCGCCCCCTGTCAGGGACCTTCCAGCTGAGTGCGATCGGGTACACATGGGGTTGAGCTTAGTAAGAGTCACTTTTTAATAAGGGCAGTGGGAGGCAGCCTTGCAAAACAGAAATTTCCAATACCATTTCTTGCTGACCCCCCCCCCCAAGGCTCTAGCTAGTTTTTCTACAATAATTTTCTTCCCTCTGGTGTCTGAGGCTTGCAACCCAGTGTGGGACCGATAGGGATGCCTCCTTGTCAAGGCTTGGTCCGGTTCAGTTTTCCTCATTTTCCGTCTCTGTTCAGGCTTCGAGGTATCTTGCCTGTACCCTCAACCGGGAGCAGAGGGGTATTTGTTAGAGGCACAGGAAAGACAGCTTTTGGAATCAGGCAAAGTTAAAATGTCACAGCCCTGGGAGATGCTATGCTAGCTTCAGGTTTTCTGAGGGTGGTGGGGTGCAGCTGGACCCCAGGGGGCGCCCCAGAGCCACCCATCAAGCGTCTGCCTCCACTACCTGCTCAACCACCTGCACACCAAGGGGTCGGAGCGCACACGTCCAGGTGCCCAGGCTGGGGGTCTGCGACATCTGGCGCTAGGCGGTGCCCACAGCTCGATGCTGCCGCCCGTGGTAGGCTAGAAAACCCTTGGGGACCGTTGTTCGCTTTGGGACCCAGCGCTTCTTGCTGCTATAGTTTTAGAAACATATTTTAGCTAACCATTTTAGCTTTTGGTTTTCAATTAGGTTTCTCCTTGTGAGTTCTTAACCAAACTCTCGTATTGGTTATTTTTTGTTTGTTTTTAGAATCCCACCGACTTCTCAGCTGCCTGTGAGCCCCCAGCTCCTGTTCAGAATTCATTTACTGTGGTTTAGGGAGGCCTTTGGAAGCAGCTAGGCTTGGGTGCTTGCCAGCGGTCGGTCGGAAGCAGGGTTCTAGCTCTGAACAGCGCGGGGAGTGTGGGATCCCTGCCACAGCTGGTGCTACAGATGATGTCTTCGAAGTGCTGAGGGGAAGTATTATCAAACATGACAGTGGACACTGTATTTTTCTAAATCTAAAACATTAGTATGGGAAAAACATGCGACAACATAGTGGGTTCTTAGATATTTTTCTCTGAAGTCTCAACAGTTTTCAGTGTTTTTATCCAGATTCTCAACCTCCACAATAGTATGTGAGGGGAGGGGAGGCTCTAACATGAGCTGGACTGAACACTTGAATCCTTGATCCTCCCTCCTGCCTTTGAGCGTGTGGGGGTTACAGGCACAGTTTCGACATATAATTTTAAATTAAATATGAGTGTTATTGATTTAAATATTTGGTCTTTATCCCTGAACTTTGGGAACTGGACCTCCTCTGACTTGATGTAAAGTATATTACATGAAAGGGTTAGCTTTTGTTCCCCATACAGTCTACTTTTACATTGTTTAGCTATTCATACAGAATCATATAAAACATTTTCTTTTTTCTTTTGGCTCTCACAGTAATACGCTTTTATTTTGATGTTCTGTGTCATGATCACATTACATCTATTATGTGGTTCAAATACTTCAGAAGCAGGAGCTTGTCTGGTTTTGGTCTGGATGTGTCCGGATTGAATGATCCACATCCGGTGTCCAGTGACTCCTGATTGGTCAGCAACAGGCTTTTCCACTTACTGTGTATGCGATTTGGGTGTCTCGGTGTCCATCGCTGGACTCCTTAGGCAGAGATAGGAATGGAGTTCGGAAGTCCTCAGTCTTCCTCTCAAAAGCTGGGTGAGATCTGAAAGGTTTCTCATTCCATCTCAATCGATTCTTGTGAGAAAGAAGACTTCTTTATCTTTTGACTCGGTTATAGAATCCAATCTTCCGTGTCCCTTTCCAAACATCACTTATGGTGAGGATTGCTGATGTGAGAACCCAAACACAAACAGGCATGTGGACAAACAAGCATAGATACAAGAAGGGATACCCGAGTCTTCCAAAATAAAGAGGCATCTTGGAAAGAATGGTTGACCTTAAGAAGGGGCATTCAGTAGAAGAGCTTTGAGAAGCACAGTTTATACTAAAGCGGACACTACGTTTCTTACATGAAGCTGTTCAGGGAGTATTGATGGCTTAATGCTGTAAGAAAAAGCAAACCCAAAACAGAAAACAGCAGCCACACAACCAAAAAAACCCTGACCGATCTTCAGATTTAGCATTTCTGTTACTCCTGAGTTCACATTAAAATCACCTGCATGCGTGCACTTGTTGAAAGGAATGCTTGTGCCCTACTGAGCCCTGGACTGCCTCTTCTTCCTGCTCTCTTTTTCCTGTGGCCAGCTCTTTAGCCACAGAAGGAGTGGCACGCACCCCTGAGCCTTGTCTGGGCAAGAAAGGTCATGGAACCACGCAGGTGGGCTGGCCTGTAACACATGCCTTCTGTAGTAAACAGAAGGCATGCTTTTATTCTGTTGTTTCTGTCTAGTGTTTTAATGGTAGCCTGTGGTCAGTGTCGTGCAAGGTGCAGATGACAGGTGTATGGATAATCAACACTTTAATCTTGGGCCGTATTTCTTGTATTTATAACTTGGAGCTATTTTATAAGAAGACCTCAGGGTATCAAAGTTCCATCTACAGTGGTGATGCCCTCTAGTCAGCCTGTGATCTACCTTGGTTCCATGGTGATTGAACCTGGTTCTTGGGTGTTGAATGGTTATCACTGGCCCTTGAATTCTGTCTCTACCGGTGCAGGGAATCAAAGACATGTATTTCTAGTAATGAAGCAAAACCAAGGAAGAAGTTCTCTGTGCTCAGTTCTCCCCCTGCACTTGATCTAGGTCAAAGCAGTAGCATGTGCAGTAGAGGGAGGGGCTCATGGAGTGAAACTTGTGCTCAGGAGAGCTGGTTCTCAACAGGCCTGGAATTTGGCTTTGGCTTAGCACTAAGTGGGATCGTCTTCTACCAATGTTGGCTTCTCTAGATCTGCAGGAAGTGTTGGCAGGATTAAAGATCACAGTCCTCCAACACTCAGGAGGCAGAGGCAGGAGGATCTCTTTGAGTTCAAGGCCAGCCTGGTCTACAAGATGAGTTCCAGGTTGCCTGGTCTCTTTTACACAGAGAAACCGTCTCGAAAACAAAACAAAACAAAACAAAACAAAGCAAAACAGAACAGATCTGTTCCTAGTCTTAGAAATGAGAGCAACCATGTTGCTGACTGAGAACTTCATAGGAAGCCATGACAGTTCTCTGTGCCCTCAGAATCAAAAAATCCCTTTTTGAAAGAGTACCTATTACTAAATTGTTAAATTATCGTTAAATTATTTTTGACATTACATTTATGTGCTATTGTACATAAAAGGGGTGTCATTGTGGCTTTGGGTTTTGAGTTTGATTCCTAGCATTGAAAAAAGAAATCTGAATGTTTCAAAATCCTGGATTTATTACAACCCCTCAGTTTTTGAATTCTTTGGTTCCAAAGTCTCAGAACTAGATAAATATTAATCTCTTTAAAAGATTAGTATCTTGTAGCAAGAGTAGATGAACTACACTTTGAAAAAAGCCCTAGGTGGGCTTGGAATATAGTTTAGTTGGTAGAGAGCTGGCCTGGCATTCATGAAGCTGGGGTTGGACCCCAGCTTGCATAATCTAGGCCTGGTGCACTTGGGAGGTGGGGGCAAGTCTGTGTGTCAGAAGTTCAAGGTCATCCATAGTTATACTGCAAGGTTGAAGCTACCTTACAGTAAATAGACTGTGTGTGTGTGTGTGTGTGTGTAATAACAGATTCATGGTTCACTAATACTGTGGAAAGGACTTTTTTTTTTTTTTTTTTTTTGGACAGGGTCTCATTGTATTAACTCAGGTCTGGAACTTGTAGTATGTAGACCAAGTTGGCCACAAATATAAAGATCCACCTGCCTCTGCCTCTGTGCCACAATGTCCAGCTGTGAGAAGGATTCTTATCTTTTTCAGTGGTGGCTGTGCAGTGTAGCTTTAAGTGTTGGTGGAGGGTTGACCATCCATCCTTCAGGGATACCTAGCCTTGCAGGGGCCATTTTACTTAGCACCATTTGTAGCAAAATGTTTGGTGTTTTGACAGAAAAAAAAAACATTTTGACTGAAAGTGAGGACGGTTCTGTGTAAGCTTTAGGATTTTATGACAGTTATGCTTGATAGGACTAATATTAAAAAAATTCAAAAATATCTTCATGAAGGGGTGGTGACGAACGCCGGCTGATCACATGCTGCACATGCCTGCCTCCATCTCTTTCAGAACTGGGCAGTGACGGCTGTTCTTGGGGTCAGGTGTAGGAGTCAAATCACATTGCCAGAGAACCTTCCTTCCTGTCAGTCATTCAATGAGAGCTACAGTACTGCTTAACATAAAAAGGGAGGGATCTTTTAGGAGCCTGGAACTCGGTAATGATTTATTATTGTTGTTAGCATCATTTATTCCCTAACCCTGGGTTGCCATTGAGAGATGAACAAGAATATAGGGAAGTTGGTAGAAATTTGTCATCTAGAGACAACGTGCCTCTGTCATTGCTAGCTGTGGTACTTACTCTAAGCAAGTTATATTTCTTTTTCTCTGCCTTATTCCTCTCTCTCCATTTGTGAAAAGGAATAGTGTTAGTATCATGTCTTCTAAGTCTTTGTGAAGTGTGAGGGGAAAGGGTGTAGCACTGTGCATAGTAAATAATAACTCAATAAATCAACCATTTTTTCTTTTATGCATGTGAAAGAATTTACCTAAGAATGCTTGGAAAGAGGAAACTGGACTGGAAAAGGAGGACTATTTAGTTACTGGGCTTGCTTTCTTTGAAATGAAAGTGCTGAACAGAAGTTTCTGTTTGGATTTACTGAGGGAGGAGGAAGAGGCAGGGTAGCCCGACGGCCATGCATTCTACCTGCTGAAGTCTGTGACGGTCTGTGTCCACACTCTGCTGGCTAAACTTCCTGGAGGCCCGAGATATCCATCTTTCTGATCCTTGGGGACAGGGAGTGGCTTACGTGTACCCTGAGGGTGGGGGTGGGGTCAGTGTAAGCATATACAGAGGACAGATGTTTGCTCACTTATTCTCTGCTTTATAATTGGGACAGGGTCTGTTGGTGAACCTGGAGCTTCCCTGATTGGCTAGACTGGCTGGCTAGCAAGCCCCAGTGATGCTCCTGATTCGACCTCACCAGGATGGGAATTGCAGACTTGTGCCACGGAGGCAGGCTTTTCATGTGGATGGTGGGATTCCAAACTCCGGTCTTCATGGTTATGTGTCAGACAGACGCATCACTGACTGAACCATTCCTCCACCCCTCTCCATGAGCTCTTAGCATTTGTTTCTTGCTCTGTCTTTGGGTTTTGGTGGGTTGGCTTAAGAGGGTGCCAGCGGTGATACTGGGGGTATTTGCTCTCCTTTTGTACCCAGGTTGCACTTTAACACACTTGGACCCGCAGGCTAGGCAGGAGACACCATGCCAGCCACAGCTCCTGCCCTCTCGCCCTAGTTCTGAAGGCTGAAGTCAGCATAGCACAGTGGTTTTCTGGCCAAACAACAAAAATGTGATTTTTAAACTACTCACTTGAGTTATTTTGGAGGAGTAGCAAAGTGACACAGTTGGCTGCTGAAATCTAACAACTAAAAAAGAAGAAACCAAAGCACAGTTCATGGAATATGTAACACTTCCTCAGAGAAAATAGGACAAGTGCTCTTATTTTGGGCCTGTGATACTATGTTTCTGACGAGCAAAGAGGCAGGTTGCTGGATCAGTCAGTGGGAATGTACTTTTGAGGAATTCCTATCAGTTACTATGTGAATCTAAAAGCTGTCTGGCTTCTCAGGCTGACTGCCTCATAAAGTCTTCAGCAGGCTTAAAGCAGATATGTACATTTATCTAGATGAATTTGGATGAAGGACACAGCCATTAGCATTTTACTAGGCATAGGAACAGAGTCTGGATGAGTGAGGAAATATTGTTATCTTTCAAGATCATTCCTAACTTAAAAATCTTACTTACTTAGTTTGTGTGTATTTTTGCATGGTGTGTGCCCATGGGTGTGTGCAGGTGCAAGTGGAGGTCAGAGGTCAGAGGTCACCCTTTGATGCTACTCCTTAGGTATAATCTGCCTTGTTTTTGAGATAAGGTCTCTTTTTAGCTTACAGCTTGCCTACTAGACTAGGCCAGGGAGACTCAGGAATCCACCTGACTC
>JADRCC010563461.1:0-12857 GCA_019843855.1 Hylomyscus alleni
ATGTTTCTCAGACAGGCCACCGGATGGCGATGCGGTATGCCGCATGCTTTTGTTTCCGTTCCATCTGGAGTCGCCATGACAACCCCAGGCCTGTGACAACAGCATAGCCATTATCAGGAGAGAAGGAAGGTGTCACCTTTACCACTTTGGGAGTTGGAAGGTTCCTCCTGTGCCCTCCTAGGAGTGTTCGGCATCATGTGGATCAGAGCATCCATTCACAAACTCCAGTAAGAGCCTGGCCATGGCCAGAGAGCCTCTGGACTGTGGCACTGGAAATCAGTCATGTCTTCTTCAATCCAGCGTCAGCAAGTTGCTGAAGGTCAAAATTCATTCCCCATATTTCATATGGGAGGGAGGCATGAAAAAAGATTAGTCCCCGTTACACTTAGTGGATAAAGAAATTTAGGATGGCAGAGGGTTAATTCTAATGAAATAAAAGAGAAGACGGGCATATTAATGAGAGATGGATGCCTGGAGATCCCCCAGCTTAGTCAGGGGTCCATAATAGCTCCCTTAATTGGTCTCAGTACTAATAGTTTATGCCCATGTGTAATAGCAAGTACCTCTCTAGAGACACATAGAACACTTTTAATGGCAAAGAATCTTTATAACACTTCCTTTAAAAAGTGTTCTCCCCTGAAGGAGCCAAAGAAAAGGTCATGCCAGAGGCTCTTGGTGCCGTCTTTCTCCTCCGTGGAGCTGTTGCATGCTCGTGTCTGTCAAACAGAAACTGACTTGCAAGTTCAGGAAAGAAAGTTCCCAGTGCTGCTCTTCCGGCTAAGCACATCCCCGTCTCCCCCAGGGACAGTTCCTGGAAGAGTTTCACCCCTTCTCTTGGAAAGCCTGCTGCACTCTTTCTTGACACTGGTTTTCTGAGAAGACCTTGCCTTCTCTGGCATCCGGCATCTGCTCTTGGCATCTTCAGCAAACACTCTGTAGAGAGGAGGAGTAATGTAGCCACCTTTTCCCACAGACCTTTGAACAGGTGTAGAGAATATAAATACCACCCAGAATGATAGCTCTAGACCTCTAAATCAACATGTGGCTGGCTGGAGTTGCCAAGGTGATTTTTAATGCAATTTATCACTGAACCCAACTCCAGATGTCTGTCTTGTCCAAATCCTGCAGCAAAGGCCTAGGAGGATGGGGTATGGGCAAGGGTGGTGGCTGTCAGTGGCCTTTGGGAAGAGACTGTGCTCTTATTTACAGATCTCAATGGGCTCACCTATACCCATAGTCCACCTCCCCCACTCCACTTGAACCCTGAACAAATGAGGCTGCAAACTGCTACTAGCAGTGAGAGTGCCTGAGCCTTTTCTGATAGGCCAGACCAGTCCCCTCGCAGGGCATGAGTCATAAGAACCAGTTCCATACCAGACTCAGAATAGTTCTTTCCCCACCTAGCTCTGGCTTCGTTTCTCCCTACCCTGCTTCTCCTGTAGGCAGCTGCTTCTGGAAAGGATTATCTCCCAGCAGCATTGTTACCGTTAGGTAGTTGATGGGATGTGTGCTAATACCCCCTAACATAAAACATATGCGGGAATCCAAAATGCTCCAACAGGCCAGTGGAGGCGGGAGATGGTAGCATGTCTCAGCTAACGCGTGCAAATATACACACACACACACACACTAGTTGATGTGCTCCTCTCCTCCCTGTTCCTCCAATGGGAAAACATGGCTCTCCTTGTGTTATATTGTTGCCAAATCATCACTAAGTTTGATGGGGAAGCGTCTACCTTTACCGTCTCATTAGCTTTAGGTGATTCACCCCTTCCCTTTATGAGGGGGTGGGTTTCAAAGCAGCAGAATGGTTAGACTAGCCTACCATTCACAGGTCAGGCAAGGACCACTACTCAAAGTTAGTTTATGTCTTTGCATCTCCCAGTGTCGTCTGGCCAGTAGAGATAGCATTTACTATGGAGGTTTACTGAGGTTTAGATATTCGTAAGGTGTCTTATAAATGCTTTGTGTGGATTAGCCCCTCACGTTACTTCTCCCATGGCTTCCTCATCCTCTTGGTAGTCACATGACTCTTGAGTTTCCTTAGGTGTACTGGTCTGGGAGCCCTGAAAGAGAGTTGAGTCTTCTCTGGAGACACTTGTGCACAGTTGAGAGGTCAGTGTCTTCCGCTGTGAAAGAGGCCTCTGGGATGAGGCGTGTGAACATCCCAGGTGTTGTCTCCTGCTCGTCCCAGAATGCAGTAAAGCTTCAGAGTGAGGAGAACCAGGGGCCATGTGCCCCATCTCCCTCACCAGCACTACAAGATAAAGAAACTTGAATTAATTACAGTGTGGTGAACATCCCAAGCTGAGACAACCTCTCAACTCTCAAGAGACAAGCAGAGTTGTCTAGACCCAACCAGACACCTGTCTACCGAAGTATATCCTGTACATCTCAAGACTAGCAGAACCAGGCATGCACTGGAGATGAGGAACACAGAAGAAAGTGCATGCATATGTTAGGTAGTGGATAGGAGGTGAGCTTTGAAATCACACAGGCCGAGGTAGCTTGACCAAGTCTGTCATCGGTCTGGCCCTCAGTTTCCTCATTGTGAAAATGAAGGTGATCATGATGCTCTTATGTGGGAAATATTTGGTGCATGGGTGTGGCCTCCACCGACGACCCAGCCTCTTCCATGTCGTTTCTACACATATTTACATCACTGCTCCTCAAAGGAGGATAAACCAAATCAGACCAAACATTGTAGAGGTCTTTACTCCAAAGAAAGAGAATCAACCTGTCTAGCCAACAAGAGAAGGTCTATGGCCATCCTCTGATTGCTCAGTGTGCAGATGCAGTGTGAGCATCCTTAATCCAAAAAGCCATAACTTCTAAGCCTCCACCTTTTTGAGCGTCCATATGATACCACAGGTGGAGCATTCTACACTTAACCTCACGTGACAGATCACAGTCAAAATAGGCAGCATGCAAAAACCACTATAGAAAATGTCCTCCAGGTGTTGTATATAAGGTGTACTATGAAATGTAAATGAATGTAGATTTGGGTCCCTTCCCTAAGATCTTTTACTTATACACACACAAATATTCCACAGTCTGAAATTCCAAATACTTCTGGTCCCAAGCATTTCAGAT
Source organism: Hylomyscus alleni (assembly GCA_019843855.1). Taxonomy (NCBI): domain Eukaryota; kingdom Metazoa; phylum Chordata; class Mammalia; order Rodentia; family Muridae; genus Hylomyscus; species Hylomyscus alleni. The sequence goes on from JADRCC010563461.1 coordinate 3,094, forward strand.
AAGGGTTACTGAGCTGATAGTTCTTCTGGCTCCATCTTTTGGTGTTTTTTTTTTTTTTGAATGCCCTCATCTCTTGCCCATGGACCAGATAGCTCAGAGCTCCTTTTATGGAGGCCAGACTGAGTTGAGCAGCTGCCAATCTTTTTCCCCCCAAAGAGAAAGAGCAGAGACAGGCTGCTAGATCTCGCTGATGCCGAGGCTCAGAGGCTCTCCTCAGTGACTAATTCTCCATAAGCAGCTTAATTTTATCTCTCACAACACCTCCTCATCACGCCTGGAGGAGCCAAGCAGCTGGAAGAGGATGAGTGTCCAAGAGACTATGCCCTTCTCTGTCTTCTTTTGCCCCCTGCTTCATAAGCTCTGTACCCTGAGCTCCGTTTCTTAGTAATTCTGCCAGCCTGGGTTGTTGTGATATTTCACCCCTTTGAAAGAACATCCTGTGCTGAAAGATCCAGGAGCGATAGGAGACAGAGAAGCACCCAGACGAGCAAAGGAAGCCAAGCTGGACCTAGTGGGCAAGGAGTATTGCCAAGACCCATGCAGGGTCGGTAGTCTCCAGGCAAGGCAGAGCTGTTCCTTCTCTGTCTCCAGAGCCATCTTCTTTGTCTAACTCGAATACTTCCCGGTACCAAGTATTGCTGTGGGGTTCATGAACAAGGCATCAAGTCTAAAAAGCCTTCTGAAGCAAGGAAGGTTCAAAAGGGACTTATGGGGGTTGGGGGAGATACCCAGTAGGAAAGCTCCAGACTGTGGCAGAGAGCATCATGTGCTGTCTGCGAATGTGCCCACTGTACAGCTGCCAGCATTGGAATCATTGCCAGAGGGTTTGAAATTTGTTTTCCAAGAAAAAAAAGAAACAAAAAAATCTACTGCAGGTATATGGCGGGGGGGGGGGGGGGGGAGGGGAGGAGGTGTTGCATAAGATTTCTAACCTTTGACTCATAGAAGTCTTGTTGTAAAATGTTAGGAAAGAGGGGATCCTCAAACCATTAGCTAAGTCATCCTGGTCTCTTTATTAAATAGTTTAATATTTCTGCCATAATGATGCTCTCAAAGGCCTTGAATATCAATATTTAGAACAAAGAGTTTACCAATTACTTAAAAAATAAAACTCCCAGGCAGAGTGGCATATGCCTTTTATCCCAGTACTTGAAAGGCAGAGGCAGGCAGGTCTCTGAGTTTGAGGCCAGCCTGATGTATATAAGGAGTTCCAGGACAGCCAGACCTATATAGTGTCCTGCAGAGGGCGGCGGGCGGATGAGGGGAACAAAAAAAAAACAAATTAACTAATAGATTTAATTTTAAAAATAAGATAAAATCTTGTATGTGGAAGACCCATTTCTAACGTGGTTGAATATCTGTTCTTCTCTTCATGTTGCAGCCTTGTTCAAATGTCCCCCCACCCCCGCTTAGAATGACCTTGACCACAATCTAATACAAGAAGCACAGGAAATCGTTGGAGGGGTGTTACAGAGGGGGTGGGCAGATTGGCAGGGTAGATAAGGCATTGGTAAAGAAGCAGCTGAGCCCTCTAGAGACCTGGTTATCGTAATTCCTCACAGCGCGCTCCCTGGAAACTCTCCTGACCTTGTAAAGCCCTCAGACTCTGCTTCAGTCTCTTCGCCTGGAACTGTGAGATGGCTCTGCCCATCTGCCCAGGTTATAGCGAGAATAACAGGGGTCAGGAAGGCACTTTGGAAAACAAAGAATATTCTAGCAACGTGAGCTTTTTTTTTTTTTTTTTTTCACTCTGAGGTAGGAGGACATCTGTGGGGACCCTAGGGACCTTGCCCGTTATTAGCCAGATTAAACAGGCTGTTCTTCTTCTGCTTGTCACTGCTACAGCTGCCTGCATGCACATGGATAGCACAGGGGACTGCAAGGGAAACAGACCTACAGCAAGGGAGGGAGGCTGGCGCCCAGGGAGGGGCCTCTCCGCATTGCTACCTCCAGTCCCTGTGGACTATGGCATTGAGATGCTCCTAAAGCAGAGGGGCCATTTCTGAATCCCAAGTTATTCACCACCAAGGGAGCTCCGAGTCTGCCTTAAGAAGGGATATTTAAAAATTCAACATTCTTACTCTCTGGCTCTTCTCCGTCTCCTTCAAAAAGGAATGAGAAATGATTTCGCTGTAGTTTCAAGGGCACAACCAGTCAGTCTAGAGCCATAAAGGAAATGCTCAGCCAACGCTGCTTGACTTAGCAGCGCTGCATTCTGAAATTTGTCTGTGGTGCTCCGAGCATCAGCCGGGCCAGGGTCTCACCCACTTCTTGTGTTGGTCTGTGAAGGAGGGAGCAGTATAAAAAGCTATGATCAGAGCCAAAAGGGCCCCCTGTGGGTAAGCAGGTTGGACTCAAATCAGATCTGTCTTCAGGGAGAGAGGCCCCTGAAGCTGTGTATGGAGCTGGATATGTGACCTAATAAAGGATAAACCTTGGTAATGAAGGGAGAGAGTGAAGAAATGGCATTTGTGTTACCCCAGATTGCGTACATGGCAAAAAAAGAAAACTAATAAATATCCTCAAGTCACAGATTAAGGTGAACAGCAGGAAGGAATGGTATAGGAGACAATACTGGGATTATAGGGCCCTGCTCAGGGCCAAGCGGGTTGGGGCAGGCTGCCCTGAGGAAGGTGAGAGGATTGGAGCAGGCCTCTCTGAGGAGATGCCATTTGAGGAGAGAGGCCAGCTGTGCTGAACGGGATAGAGAGAGGGGTTAGGGTGTGCCTGAGGACCAACAGATGACCAGCAGGGCTGAAGGGTAGTAGACGAAGGTATGAGGTTATGATAAAGACAAGAGTAGTGTGTGTGTGTGTGTGTGTGTGTGTGTGTTTGCATGTATGTGCCTACACATGAACACATTTCTTTCCTGGGAGATGGTCTATAACTTTTATTAGATTTCCTATGAAATCAGTGATCTAAACAAGCTCCAAGGAGTTCTCTGAATCAAAAATTGCCCTGACTCCATCTACTAAAGCATTACAAGAGTTGTGCCAAATGATTTTTTTTTTCTTCTTTGTGATGCCTGGAAGCTCTGAACTCTGCAACAGAAAAGTGCAATGCTCCGCTCTACTCCCAACCTTTGTCCAAGGCTACAGGTGCGAGGCCAGGGGCAGGTGCGAGGCCAGGTGCAGGTGCGAGGCCAGGGGCAGGTGCGAGGCCAGGTGCAGGTGTGAGGTCAGGTGCAGGTGCAAGGCCAGGTGCAGGTGCGAGGCCAGGAGCAGGTGCAAGGCCAGGGGCAGGTGCGAGGCCAGGGGCAGGTGCGAGGCCAGGGGCAGGTAGTGGTAGCGTGTGCAGCACAGCATCCACAGTGACGGGGGGGGGGGGGAATGGGGACAGTCTAGGAAGCCACAGAAAGCAGTCTCTCTTTCTCTGGGCTGCAGCAGAAGCTTAAGGCCACATAGATGAGGGATGGCCACTTTCCAGCGGTACCGGCAGGTTCAGCCAGCCTTTGCTCCACTAGCAGTGACCAGAAGCTTCTCTTCTGCCCACAGCCTCCTCAATGCCAACAAGATCAACTGCCTGCGGGTGAACACCTTCCAGGACCTACAGAACCTCAATCTGCTCTCTCTGTATGACAACAAGTTGCAGACTATCAGCAAGGGGCTCTTCGTTCCACTGCAGTCCATCCAGACCCTGTGAGTACACTGCCCTGGAAGTGGCAGACCCCTCCCACCAAAACAAAGGCAGGCTGAGGCCCTGTAGGAGGATTTCTAGTGTTTGCAACAGGGTGGGAGATGAAGCTCAGTGCACGTAACTGTACCAAGCAAGCATTGGCGCCTGACTGTGATGAGGTTTCTCTCACTTTCGAACACGGAAGCTTCACAGCACAGCCCAGGAGGATGCTACTGTCACCCCAGATGTTACGTGAGGAATCCAAGGCACTGAGAGATGGGAGAGTTAACACAGCATCGCAGTTAGAGATGGTGGCTCAGTGGTTAAGAGCCCTGACTGCTCTTCCAGAGGTTCTGAGTTCAAATCCCAGCAACCGCAGGGTGGCTCACAACCATCTATATTGGGATCTGATGCCTTCTTCTGACATGCATGAAGACACAGATAGATAAATAGATAGATAGAGAGATAGATAGATAGATTTAAAAAAAAAAATACAGCTAGTATGAAAAGCAGGATCCTGGCAGAACTTGCAAACTGTGCTCATAACCACAGTAGTCATGGTGATGTTCTATGCATTCTCTATCTCTATGAGAACCCATCCCCTCCCTCTGGCAGCTCCCCATACCCTACAAAGCCGAGCCTCTGATACAGGCTTTCTGGGGATGCCTTATATATACACACCCAACCTATACTTCCCAAGTACTGCCAGTGTGTGTGAGTCCTGCAGGCAGGCAGATCACCTGAGTGCATATCTCACTCGGGTCTGTGGTCTTCACAGTTCCAACCACAGATTTCAGTGCCCAGCTCCAGGCCTACAATGAGCCTGGAGGTCTTCTGGAGACCCTGGAAAGTCATCTGGCACTTATTTCCTTAGTAGTGAGAGGCAGGAACCAATACCGAGTGAGAACAGCTGCTCGGTATTGAATGCCGACCACGTGTGAAGCTTCGCGAAGCTCCACGCTTAGTGCTCGGAGTTGTTCTTACTGCTCAGAGGAGGCAAGGCCCTCGGCACTCCTGGGATGGTATGGACAAGGAGTCCGAGGCAGTAATACCCACTACTGTATGTGGAACGTTTGCCATAAGCCCGTCGCTATGCCAGCTGCTTTATGTGCCTGGTATCACCAAGATTGGAGAAATAAAATGCATGTTACTGTAAGTGTAAACTCTAAAGCTCTGAGCTTCCGTTGCCCATCAGAATCCAGCATGGGTGAAATGGAGCCAGACAGCAGTGGGTCCTGCCTCGAGAGGGGAGAACCAGGAAACTGGTTCCCCTGACCAGATGTTGGCTGCATCTGTGCTGCCTTTAGCAGACAGCTGGCCTCAGACCCTTCCTTTGAATCCTCTCTGAAAGCAGCAACCCCCCACCCCCAGACCTCCTGGGACAGCCAAGAAAGGACCTCACACCAGTTTGCTAGGACCCAGCACATGACAGGGTGGTGGTGAAACGAGGTACCACAGGTCACTCCGGATTAACAGCCCTGTCCCTCTTTCAGCCACTTAGCTCAAAACCCATTTGTTTGCGACTGCCACTTGAAGTGGTTGGCTGACTACCTCCAGGACAACCCTATTGAGACAAGCGGGGCCCGCTGCAGCAGCCCACGCCGGCTGACCAACAAGCGCATCAGCCAGATCAAAAGCAAGAAGTTCCGCTGCTCAGGTAATCAGGTTATGGGAGCAGGGGGGGCCCCACTTTCTGACTCAGAATACAGCAGCCCCAGAGAGGCCAATAATCCAATCTAGAGGACAGCGAACGCTGTAATGGCTCCTGGGGAGCTTCTTTGCAAATTAAATTGGGGAAATTCAGTTAGTCCTACAGAAAACCAATTACCTTATGGATTTAAAATAAAACACACTCACACAATAAAAGCATGGGGGAGAGGTGGGCAGCTTGGGAGAAACAGAACCCAGACACAGTTGCTCCTCCTAGATAGAGCTAGGTGGAGGCTGGGCAGCCTTCGCACACGTGCACTTGAGAAGAGACCAAGATTTATTTTGTAGTCTCTGAAGCAGATTCCCCAAATGGCACAGAAATAAATACAGCCCAGGACGGGCCGCAGCCAGGCTTTGGTAACAGCCCTCCACCTTAATAGGTTAGGTTGCAGGTTTCACAAACACCTTCCCCACCTCCTTGAAGCAGATGGCTCTTCTCTGACGACAGAGGGAAGCGCAGACTGGGAAGAAGCCAAACTTGGGCTCCCATGCCCAGCTCTGTCTAGAGACTGTCTTTCCCCCCACATTCACCCAGGAAGGACAGAAGACAAATGGCAAGAGACTTCTTAGGCCACCTTGGAAAGAAAGGAGGTCTCCTTCACCAATGGCTGCATGAGCTGAGCAATTAGACATCATTATCATTTTTTCATCGAAAACAAAGTCAGGGCTGGGCTGGGCTGGGCTGGGCTGGGCTGTGCTGAGCTGGGCTGTGCTGTGCTGAGCTCACCATGGCTGGTAAACAGACGGCAGGAGGCACTGAGATAGAATGAGTCAACCCTGGCGATGTGTATCTCGGCAAGAACCGTGCTCCCACCCATCTGACTGGAGTGCTCAGTCAGTGTGTCTTCCCAGGAACAATGCTGGCATGGGGGCTGGTCACCAGAAGACAGATTTGAGTTTCTTTATCACTTAAGTCAAATTCTGGAATATGTGTCACCGGGATGATACACTTGAGATGTTTTTTTTTAATCTTATTTTAACCTGCAGAAGCAAATACCTGGAGAGGATCTAGAGAGAGGCAGGGACTTGGTGATAGTAAGAACACTAGTTGCCTATTTGTCTTCTCCAGCATAGTGGTATCGGTGAGCAAACAGTTTTCACCTGTGAGGAGCACTGTCCTGAGTGATCCCAGTTTGATTTGCTTCTTCTAGTAGCCACTTGGAGTAATCAGGTGAGGCCATGCTCTGTAGCAAAGGGAGCTGAGGGCTCCAAGGTGAAGGTCACCCTCACATCACAGTCAGTACGCAGTAATGAAGGTCAGGCTCTGTAACTGCCCTGTTAATCTAGGACAGCGGGTGGTCCAGCTACTCGAATTGCTTTCTTTCTAGTCTCTTGGTTCCACTTCTAAACACCCCCCTCCCCCCAACACTGTTTCCTTAGATTCCTCCCTGAGTCTGGGAACACCTCTGGGCAGACAGTCTAACCCCCAGCACCAAGTGTCATCTATAGCACACCATCCCTTTCCAATGCTACAACTATCCTCAGTACTATCCCCTCTTTCTCCTCTGCCTACTTGGGGCAGAGTTAATTAGCTTGGCCAGTCAGTGGTTCCCATAGAAAGGGTTGATGAAGTCAGAGGAGGACAGAGAGCCACCTGCCATCAGTCTCATGAATGTCCTGCCAACCCCCAGGACCCCAGATTGAGTCTAAACCCTGAGTGACGGTGGAGGGACAGAGTCAACACTGGATCCAATGACTCACGCCCTGTAGTGTCACCATCATGGCAGTGACCTAGCATTGACTGAGGCTGGGACAGGTAGCAAGGTATGGGTGATGTATACAGAAAGAACAAGGAGTAGGGAACAAGAAATAGACAGTGGAACTAGGAAACAATTAAGCTAGTTTTGAATCTAGCTGGGCCAATGTCTACCTGCCTACCTTGCTGTTTACAGGATCTTCTTATGAGGGACAAAAATAGGTGGGAGAAAGGAAGAAAAAAAAAAGAAAGGGAGGGAAGGAGAGACAGACAGACAGACAGACAGACATAAGTCTTGAATTTACTTTGTGTAAAGTTTCATTAAGAAAAAAATATCAAGTAGAAAGCCTGTTGGTATAGAGGTAGTGATGTTCAGAGCCCACTTGAGCTGAACTCAGAGCACTTGGTATGCTCTTATGGAGCCCTTATGGAGCTGTGGAGGAAGAGCAGAGGGATTATAATGGCTTTGAGAAATTCCAGGAGCCGTATGTACCTCGGCCTTGAGGGGCTACAGAAACCATAGACCTAAAGATTCATGTTTCTAGGAAGCTCCAGAAAGGGGAGGGAGTGAGGGGTGGCAGGTGACATGAACTGGAGCTGACAGATAATAACTCTGCATTTTACTTTCCCCTAAAAGCAGCCCCCTTGAAAAGAGAGCTGATGTGATTAGGAGCCAATTTGAGGGCTGCTCCTGCAACATGCACAGCCCCTCCCTGGGTAGGGCGTCTGGCTTCCCAGCCAGTTTGCTCGGCCTCTCTACCAGCTGCATCTACCATCCTAGACCAAGATCCATTTAGAGGTGGATACTGCCCACCAGGGGTGATCTAACCATCAGATTAGGTCCTTCAGCACAGGCCCCACCCTCAGGGAGCACTTGGCAGCAGCTGAAGGACCCTGCCTGTCTTCTATCACTGTCCAAAGCTGCCCCCCCCCCCCCCGTTTTTTTTAAAGAAGCTGTTTCTGTGGAAAGTGTAGGACTCTTTGCGTACAACACAGGGCCACTTTAGAGACCTCAGAATTCATCCAGTCCACCCTAGAGAGAAAATTTGAGACCCCCCCCCACCCGCAGAAAAGCCCTAAGTTCGGGCTATCATTCTGGACATGACCTAGATGCTATGATGATTCTACTGTATTAGTATGGAAGATTCTACCTTGTTTATCTCTAGGACTCTCCGTGTCATTTTAGAAAAGCAAAGAGAGGGCCAGAGAGGAACTTTATAAATTATATTTTCTTAGTTTAGTGTGCACATGCATGTCTCTGTGTATGTGTTTGTTTGTGTGCGCACATGTGGCATGACACAGCAGAAACATGGAGGTCAGAGGGCAGCTTTCGACAGTCTGTTAATCCTTCTGACTCATCTTCCTAGCCACGCAAGGATGTTCTAAGTTTGTGAAATGTGCCCTACTCATACCGAGGCCCTGATCAAATTCACAGTAACATTTTAGAACCAGAGTGTTCACAGAGCCCTTGTAGCTCCAGGTATCAAACTGTAGCAGAGCCCGCATTGCCAGGATTAGCTGTAGTCTATCAGGTTGGATGGGGAAAGAGAGGTGAATGGGGCCAGGCATGGGTGTGCACTAACTGGAACATTAGTGTGCACAACCCACAATGCCGAGCTGCTGAGAACGAGAGCACCTTGTCAACGAAGGAAGTCCCCAAAACTATGGCAGAGGAGAGCGACCTGTCCCTCCTATCAGAAGTCAAGTGTCCAACAGAGATGGTCAGAGTCATGTGGCTGCATTTCTTTGAAATACACACAGCTCCAGCTTGATGCCTGGTAGGAAAAAAAAATCTGACCTATGGAAGACAGGACATAAAGATTGAGTCTATGGCATACAAAATCAGTAGACTGAGTCTACCTAACCCTCTCCCATGATTCCCAGCCAGAGAAGGGATCTAGAAATCTAAAGGAATCTAAAATCAGATGTCTTACTCTGAGGCTCATCAGTTGATTCTCTGACCCCTTCCTTCTCTTAGTCTGACAAAAACCCATTGTCAGAAGCCAGCCTTTCGACCACCCTCCACGCATTAGCTTACCTCTGTTACTGCATTCTTAGACCATAGTGACTATAGGTGTCTCCTTCCTAGACCTATGGCCCCAATGAGGCTCTGTTCTTTGTCCAGCTGAGATGTGGTTGCTTTTCATTCCACAACTTCCCCTCTACTGCACCTCAAACCATCTGGAGTGATTGGTCAGCTGTGCTAGACCAATGAGAACTATGCGCAACGTCTTTCTTTAAAGGGAATGGACTGCCATGGGGCCCATCAGCTGTGGGGTGCAGTCCTGTGTCACAAAGCATGAGGAGAGGTACTGCTGATGTTTGTGTCATATCAGATTACGTAGTGGGATGGGACAGATTTTACAGGCTCAATCCTGGGTTAGTATGTAACTGGTGTGTCCCATGCCAGGATGCTCATGGATATGAGTGTCTGAAGGGTTCCCACCTTGTCTCTCTTTCCTGCTGAGTCTCCCTGGGGCAAGGGCACTGGGAGGTGGGGCCCCTGTCTTTGGCAGGATCCAGTGGACCGCACTACTGGTACTAACTAATCAAGCTCAGTGGGGGCCTGCTCTGGCTTCTGCTTCTCCACGCTGCTTCCTCTGAGCGCTCCTGTCCTCTCTCTGATGCTGCTTCCTGACCTTGACTCTGACCAGTTGCCGCGGGGCTTTCCTTTGTGCTTGATCTAACCATGTGGTGGAACGATGGAAACGGAACATGGTTCTGTCAAGCACCGCGGAAAGCA
>JADRCC010563462.1:0-13226 GCA_019843855.1 Hylomyscus alleni
TTTTTTTTTTTATTCTTTAAAATATTGGGGTGGGCGAGTGGGACATCCTCTTGGAGACAGGGGCAGAGAAGGAAGTATGGGATGGGAAGTGATCAGAGGGTAGACTGGAAAGGGAATGAAATCTGGACTGTAAAAAAGGATTAAAGAATAAAAAGCAATATATTTTAAAAAAGAAAAAATATTTTCAAGAGAATATATGCTTTTAGTAGGAAGGTAACGTCCATGGCTTTGTCTAGATTAGTCAGCAATACATAAAATTATGAAAGGATGTATATTTAATAATCAAGAAAAATTTTTGTAAATTATTAACTTATGACTTATCAGAAAAAATATTAACAATATTTCATTACAGAGTAACAGTCAATTTATTGACTATTGACTTGAGTGGAGCACATTCCACAAAATCATATTTGGGTTAGGAATAAACAAAAAAAATCTGACCTTAAATAAACACTGATAGGATAGAAAAAATACCCATATTACCTTACTTGCTCTTACACTAAAAGATCTGACCTTAGAGACTGACAAGATGGAAAAAATACCCATATTATCTTACTTGCTATTACATTTTGCTAGTAAGGGAGAGAAAGCTGACCAGGGAGTGTTAACACATGGACACACTGAATCTACACATGATGGAGGAAGACTTTAGAACCCTCTGGTCTTCTTAGGCTAACCTTTTCTTCCTAGTGACAGGAGAAACGGGAGAGGCAGGAGCCATCTACATTGAGCTCTTCTTCTTCAATGAGACACAGGGATCTCATTCTGAGTGTTACACTGAGAGGACAGGAACCTCTTGGCAAGGGCTTGGCCAACAGTTGGTTGGTAAGAAGAACAGAAAGTTCTCCCTGAAAAGCAAGCATGGGGACGGCATCTGATGACCTGCGTAAGGTCAGCTTTCATGTCTTCTCTTGACACTCGAACCATTGCTGCCATTTTTTTTTAATATATATTTTTCTTCTTTCAACTAACACCATAAGCACTTTGAGGGTTGGTAATATTACCTACTCAGTCCTAAATCTCCAAATATCAGCAGTATGAAGCCTCACTCAGTGCATGTTCATTGATTTTGATTAAAAACCAGGGCTGTCTTGTGGAAAGGGGCACATCCAGATGTGTGACTTCCAATGACAGAACTGTGTATGACTAGAGACAAAGAAGGCAAAGTGTTATGTTCTACATGTAAATTTTTGTATCTGTATTTATATTTATATGTAAGTAACAATGGTATTTGTGAAGAGTAAAGTGTTTTGCAGCATGCTCACACATTAGTTAGGGATATCGTGAGCACTCAAGATTTTCTGTTATAATAATATTGAAAACTGGCCTATTTATTTATTTATTTATTTATTTATTTATTTATTTAGACAGAAGATTTCACTGTAGCTCAGGCTAACCTAGTATTCATTACATTAACCTAGTATTCACTTTGACCTCAAACTCTTAATTCTCCTGCCTCCACATCTCAAAGGTTAAAATTATACGTGTGTGTGTGTGTGTGTGTGTGTGTGTGTGTGTGTGTGTGGTGTATGTATATATGTTCTACCAAACCCAACCCAAATGACTGTCAAATTGTACAGTTGAAGTTGTAAGATTTTATGAATATCAAAAAATCTTTTATCTTTCTTTTATTATTCATCCATTCTAGTTATCTAGCAAACCACTTAATTGCTGGAGATGGGTAATATTGTCAGCTTACCAGGACACATAATCACCTAGAGGACAAATATCTTGGCATGTCTGAGGAGTTTCTAGAGCAGGCTAATTGAATTAGGAAGACCCACCCTAACCATAGGACTCACCTCTTTGTAGGCTGGGATCCAATTCTAAATGAAAAGGAGAGTGGAAGCTAAGCATCTGCTTTCATCTCTGTTTCCTGACTATGGATGCAATGTGATTGGCTGCCTCAAACTCCCACCCGTAGAACTTTTCAGCTTTGTTGAAGTGTTCTCTCGAACTGGGCCACAGTCAGTCCTTCCTCTTAAGCAGCTTCTGTCAGGTGTTTTATAGCAGCAATGAGACCTGTAACTAATACACTATCTGTCACTTACCCATGCCTTTAATCTATTCATATTTAGTTCAGTTAACTATTTACTTAACTTCCCTGTCCATCTTAGATGGCTGTGGTGTAGTAGAAAGTGTCCAGATTTGGTTGCTTTATGCCCTATTAGTTCAGTCCTTGGGTAGTTCCAGCTCTAATAGACAGTGGAGGTGTTGGCATTGGCATTTGTCATGGCTGAGAGGTGGACTATGGACCATATTCAAGTGACTTCATGGCACTTCAGAGAGCCATTCAAGCCTGTGTTTCCCATCAGAGTGCTCTGGGAAGCCACTTGAAGCAGTGAACTGCGATGCGCACATTTACAATTATATGGTATTATTCATCACAGCAATATTTTATTTAAAGAAACCAATAAAGCAGATGGAAAATGGTGAAGATGTGACTATTTTAGGTGGCATGTTTATTCAGCAACTGGCACAATAACAGAGATGCAGAAGAGCAAATGAGAGGGGAAACACCAATTATTTTAATTTTCTTGAAGAAGGGAATTGAGATTACAGTTCTGACCTTCACAAGGCATAAAATCATCTGGAGTCTAGAAAATTCAAGATTGTCATGGCACGCTTAGAAGAACCAAAAAAGAGGAAAAATGTTATATTATCTATCTATCTATCTATCTATCTATCTATCTATCTATCTATCTATCTCTAAAAACTGAATCCACAAAGTACTTCAGTCTCCTTATAGGTTAATGGGAGATTATAGTATTACATTATTTAATTAAAATGGGTAAGGACTAAAATGAAATAATACTGTTAAAGCACTGGCAGTAATGCTAAGTACAGCTCAGTACAATTTGACTCCATATTGGCTCCAACACATAGAATATCCTTTTTTTTCTGCACAAATGTTATAATAGTTCAACTGGGATGATGAAAGACTTGAATCTATGCCCTGTGTCCTGTTAAAAGGAGATGAAATGTCTAATTTAAATGTGAGAAACTACTCTAGTTTCTCCTCAGATCATATGAATCTTTTGCCTTTTGCTAAACAGAATCCACTTGAGAGGGGCAATGTTAGGACATTTAGCTATGGAAACATATTAGGGAAAGAGAGCATAGATACACAGAATACGTTTCCCAACATGTCCCTGAGTAAAAGCCATATACAGTTCCACTCAAATACGTGAGGAAGACCCTTGAAGAACAAAATAGATCTTACCAGTGGGTACAACTGAAGGGGAGGGAAAAGATAGGTAAGGAGAAGATATGGTGTCCTGAATGGTCCAGGAATGTTGAGATGATATGGACCATCCTATGTAGAAGACCAGGAGATAGAAGACATAGCATGGGAGAGCTGTACAGTGTGCCAGCTGCCTTGCATTGTTAACAAGCTCTAGAGGTTGAGTTAGGTAGAGTTCCAGTTATATTTCTCTTGCTGTGATAAGGTACGCAAAAAATTTTTTTATAGACAAAAGCATTAATTTTCATTTATGGTTCCCGAGGTATAAGAGTCCATCACTCTGGAGAGTATAGCTGCATGTGGCAGGATCTGAGAGATTGCTTCTACTACACACGCAGGAAGCAGAGAAAGCAAATTGGAAGTGGAGTGAGGCTATACATTTTCAAAACCTACCCCCAACTTCATACCTCTTCTAGTAAACCTCTTGTCTTAAAAGTTCTATGATGTCCCAAATAGTACCATTAACTGGGGACCAAGCAATTAAAACACACAAGCCCATAAATCACATATTTCATTTAAAGCACCATGAGTGATGTCAAAAGAAATGGTGGGCTGTCATAAGTAGTAAGGAATGATGGAAGAGTTAGAGATTTCTCTGAGATGGTGCAGGGTTCTCAGTGAGAGGACAATGTGACCAGAAATACTGGTTGCATTAAATAACACAGTGGCAGAAACAATAACCACAATGACCGCTGCTGTCTCTGCTCTTCAGCACGTGATCCTAGGCTAGTCATTTGCCTCTCCAGGACATCCATGTAAGGTGTCGTTAATAATTCAGCCCTGAGTTTTTAATGTGTGCATGTGCCTGTGCTGCCATGGAGACTGAATTCATCATGGATGCATTGAATGTCATGGTGCCTCTCCTGCTTACAGGGCTATTATTTTTATGGCTGCTTTCCCTCACTCGTGGCGCAGATGAGAGTGGTGCAGAGTTGTCAGTATGCTTTCCCTTGACACTCTGTTTCTTTTCCACAGTTTCTTCCCTTTGGTGTGGATGGGGAGGCGGAGCTGGCTGATGCTCTTCTTTCCTATTCAACTTCACAGAGCAAGAACCTAAACAATTTCAAAATGTGCTGGCCTTGGGTCCTCTATCACCTCAACTCTACAGTTGGCTGTTGGGGATGCCTAAGATGCTCTAACTGTGAAGTGTTGTCACACACGAGGTAGCTGTAGCCCCATCCTAAATCTCCATTATGTATCAGTCTTGAGGCATCTTGAGGCCTGAGAATGGTCATAATGTACTGGATCCTCTTTCCTTCATCTACAAATTGGGGATCAAAGTCCTGATGCCTGAGGCTATTGCTGGATCAAATGAAATGTAATAAATTTCCTGGCATACAACAGATGAAAAAAATAAAAGGAAAAAAGAACAAATATAAAAGCTATAAGAAATAGTAATAAGTTATTGGAGTATATATACACTTATATATTTTGCTTGATGTGTTATAAAGCTATTTTTCTTGTATTTGAACTAAATATGAATTCAGAAATCTGAAGAAGTAGATAAAAGAGCTCGGAAGTCCTTCAACATGGTGCGAACACAGAAAGTCCCATTAGAATGTTCTCCAGCCCAGAGAGCCCTGTTCAGGCTAATCCACAGGAGTATTCTGGACCTGCGGCCCGAGGGACATTAACACAGCACCCAGTAATGGGGTTCTGGGAAAGAGCCTCAGCTTTTAGTGGCTTCTCACCGCTCTGATGTCCTGTGGAGCTCATGCTTGCTTTGTTTGCTGGCAAAACTGCTGATTCATTTTTGTGGGATGGTGTGAGATTCAAAGTCCAGAGTTAGCTCCACTCTCTGAGCATCTGTGTTTAGAAATGGGATCTGAGATTCCACTTTTCCAAAGAATAGCCTTTTTGTCTCTCTAGGAGAGGCTTCAGGGTGATTCTTCAGATGCAGAAGCATGGCTAATTTAACTCTGACTGGCCTTTCTCAGCTCTGTTTATGAAGTGCTATAGTCAGGATGAGGGGAGAGACATCTGAGGGCTACTAACTGCCCCTCAGGCTGATCTTCAAGGTTTCCCCCAATTCAACTTACAGAGATGGACTTTGAGGGCACAGACTATATTAGAACATCCTTAGAAGCATTCAATTTTAAAATAATTCATAAGTTATACCACACTTTTCTCTTCAATATTGCATAGTAATAGCATTATCTAAATCAAGATTTTTTTTTAAAATGTAGATATGTATGGGTGTGTGTTCGCACATGCATGTGTGTGCTTGTGGAGGCCAGGTGCTAAAACAGATAGCCTTCTCAATTATTCTCTTGTCCTAACAGCCTACACACTATTGTTGTTGTTGTTATTATTATTATTTTAGAAAAAAAATTGTCAATGAACCCAACACTTGTCAATTTGGCTATACTGGGTGGCAGGAGAAAACTCTAGGAGGATCCAGGATTCTCTTGTCTTTTTCTCCCCAAGACAGAGAAAAAGCCTTGTCCACCTTTTCACAAGGATTTCAGGAACCATTTCACCCACCATCTCCCCAGACCCTAAAGAGAAGATTTTGATGTTAGAATTAGAGTCTGGAAGTTCTTTGTTAACTTAAAAATTTTTGAAATCTTCCTAACCCTTTTCTAACTAATTTGTACATTTTGGAAATAGGAATGAGAATAATAGCACTCAGGAGATGTGACTTGGGAAAGACAATGTAAGAAGGCTGAAACTCAACCCCCATTTCAGTGTC
This sequence comes from Hylomyscus alleni, assembly GCA_019843855.1. Lineage (NCBI taxonomy): Eukaryota > Metazoa > Chordata > Mammalia > Rodentia > Muridae > Hylomyscus > Hylomyscus alleni. The sequence goes on from JADRCC010563462.1 coordinate 5,937, forward strand.
TTAGTTCCAAATGGACTTCCTGGTCATTGACAAGAAAATCAGCTCTTTACAACAAACAATCAAAAGCTGTAGGCTCAGAGTGTGTTCATTACATACAAGATACTGCAGAAGACAGGTTTCATTTTACCACTCTGCTGGCAAGCATTTTTTACACATCTCAGATTCTCCAAAGATTTTTTTGGGGGGCGGTATTCTCAAAAGAATTAGCCCCTGTAAATTCTCTGGCCTCCCTTTGCTCTCATGGCTACCTTTCCTGGCTTTGTTCAAAAAAGCGGAGCCCTGGAGTTATATTGAGGATTAGATCTTTTCCACTCAAGAAAAGGGCAGAAGAAAGATCATGAATACTTGTTTGGCTAGTTAGAAGGAGGGAGATATTTTCTACCAGAATCCAGAGCTAGGAACAGAGGGATGAGAAATGCCATATTCTAAGAAAAATGCTCAGAGGCCATCCATCTCAGCCTTGACCACATTTTAAAACTGCAAGTTGTCTGAACAGATTAAGGAGACAGAGGGGATTCCTTCAGCTGTAAGTCACTACCTTAGCCCAGAAGCAGAGGGAAAGACTAGGGGTTCACTCACAAGGGCAGACAGCTTTCTCCTCTTCCATTTTGTGTCTGCTTTTGCCCTGAATTTGATGGTATATTGCATGCCTGTCTAAGCAGGGTTGTAGATATCAGAAGAGATAGTTAAGCTCAGAGAGGGAGAAGGTGGACAACTTATCCTCTCAGTGTATGGATGCTCATGAAGGGGAGATAGGGGACATAGGGTCTACTCTGACCAATAGCCCGTCTAGAGTTATCCTTTGTGCCCTTTCCAATAATAATGTCTGTTGGAGTAAGGACTAACTGTAAGAGGCCACAGGGTAGACTACTTCAGATGGAAGCTTGGACTGATGATATGTTTGGTAGCAGTTGGTCAAGTTGGTCTCTGTCACTTCCTTATCTGACAGCTTTGCCTGCCAGGCCTTCTGAAGAACTTTCATGTATAATTAAGAGAGCTCCAGTGTTTGAAAACCAGCCATGCAGAGGACACTGTGCTTAGCCCCAAGTGATCATAACGGTACCAGGCTGGTCAGAGACTTGCTTTCTCCTGTCTCTCCTCTTCCTTTAAGTTCTGAGCATCCCTACTTCTGTCTATCTCTGTGACAAACTGCTTATTCCAAGACCTACTAGGCCCTGAGGAATAAGGAAGGGGCAAGGATTAAACAGTGTGTGAGATGGGAATTGCAAACCAAATTTGGGCATTTTTGATTGTTCCCTTACACTTGAGAGGTATGGAATTCATATCAGTGTCATCAAAGGATGGGGAATATCAGAGAAGAAATAAAACTTTTGGGTGATGAGGATATAGCCAGTTGATAGAATGCTTGCCTAGCATGTACAAGGTCTTGATTTTGATAATGTGAACAGTATAAAGAGTTTGGTGGCACATATCAGTAATTCCAACACTCACGAGGAGAAGGCAGGACCAGGAATTTAAGATCATCCTTGGCTATAAAGTAAGTTCAAGGCTACTCTGTCTTAAAAATTTTATAGACAAACCTCAACATCTTTCTTTTTTGTTCCCTGTTGAGTTCAGATTGTTCAACAAATGATAATGGATGAGTGTTTTTACCTTGGATACAATAGTATAAATAGAGGTATTCTGAAAACTAGGACGTGCAATGCTCTATTGTTAGAGGCTGGCCAAAGGATGAGCTCTGTCATGTCTACAACTATTAATGATTAATCTTTATAAATGGCAGTAGAAAATGAGGAAGAATTTATGGATTTTTTTCACACAGTATTATTTTAGCTATCCAGGCCAGGGGATCTGATCTGAGAGAGAGAAAATGAGGTAATATTTTAACTACCCTTGCCCCAGCCAGGGGGAGCAGGCCAAGTGTGAGCATTCTTACTGGAGAACAACTGGGCACAAATTCTGGCAGGGCAGGCATATCTATTTCCATGGATATCCAGGACCTTCTGATAACTCTCTGATCTCTTATCTCTCAACTGTAAATAAAGAATGTGGTTCTACTTCCAAAATGCTTCCAAGACAAACCCTTTCCTATTTATGCTTTGTTTTCGATTTGTGGCAAGACCTCTTGTAGGCCAGGCTGGCTATTTTCAAACTCATTACATAGCCCAGCATAACTCTGAACTTTTATCTTCACATTCCACCTATGGAGTACTGGGAGTACAAGGCAAACCAATACATATGTACTGTCTGGGAAGAATAGTGAGGTGGAGCAAAATGCTCCAGCCTCCACTGTCTGTGGGGTCATATTTATATTTCTTCCAAACATCATGCATCCTTTCACATGTCTGTTATGGGAAAACAACCTTTTACCTGTGTCTGCTTTATGTTTCTTCATTAGCAAAACATCCTTTCATCCGTGTCTGCTTCAGGAAAACATTCTTTCATTTGTTTGCCCCAGCATTTGGCATAACTGACTTTCCAAAGAAACCAGAAGTTTCCACTTCAGTGTCCTGTCCAATTTCAAGATGGAGAAATGGAAGCAGAAACTAATTGGATGCAAGGTGTCAGTGACTGGCTTAAAACATCCATACCCATTGAGAGTATCTCTCAAGACAGAACTAATGGTTTGGGATATACTCATTAGTCTTTGTTTGTTTGTATATTTGGTCAATTTGACACAAGCTTCATATGGTAAGAGGGAAACTTAGTTGAGAAAATACTCCATCATGTTATAGACATATTCTAGTACTATGGCTTAAAGAAGAAATGTAGAAAAGGCATCAGGCTATAACTAAGATATGGCATGGGTGCTAGATAAAGACACTTCAGAGTATGATATAAAGACCTTCTTTTCATGTATAAAGTTGATAGTGGCTCCCATGTAGCTAATTTCCATATAGTCTCAAAGGAATCTGTGATTCTCTCTATCACTTTTAATACTTGATGAACTTTAGATCTTTAATAGTCTCCACATTCCCACTCCATGCCCAAGGTCATGTCCACAGGCAGGCACTTACAGCATACAGAACATTTCGTGGGAATCTACTTCTATCTTGTCTCCCTCAAGTTCCAGTTAGCCTTGGACACATTTCTCCAGTCTTTTCTTCAACTGACCCAGGTGCTTTATATACCAGCAGCTGCCCACCTTCTCCCCAAGACCTATTTCTCTTGGTTTTGATTTCTAGACTCAAATGATCTTGGGATCAAAGATGATTTTGGGAGCTTGCTATATACAAGCATCTCTTCTCAGGCTCACCTTTTTGGGGTTATGCTTGAACTTGAGCTCTGTCATGCATCATAGAGATACTTGATCTCATGCCCTTGGAAAGTGTATTGAATCATGTCTCGGGGAAATTTTCTTTCCCTGACTTTTACCTCATCAGGAAGTCATCCTGGCCTCTCTGTCAGTATGCCCACTATGTACACTATTATCTTTTTTGAAAAGAAAATTTCAATTTATATTTTAAGTTAGAAGAATGCTCATATATATATATAATATATATATATAATATATAATATATATATATATATATATATCAATATGCTTTGCTTTCATTTATCCCTCTTCCTTTCTGCCCTCATCTCCCTTGCCCCCTCTTGCTGATCCACCAAACAGTTCCTCCTTCTGCATGGTGAGTCACTCACAAATATCCCCTAATCCCTCCCCCAAGATCTCTTTGTCTCTCTTACTTTACACATGCACATGGAAATACACAAATGCAAACTGACCCATGCACGTTCACGAATGCACACATACACACATACAGACTCACATGCATGCATGTATGCATACACACACACACACATACACACACACACACTTACACATCACTGAAGATTTCAATCTAGATTCTGAATATGAATGAGAGAAAACATGCAATGTTTGTCTTTCTTAGCCTGGTTTATTTTGCTTAGAATATTGACTCTACTGTCATTTATTCCTCTACAAATGTCATGATTTTTTTTTATCACTGATTAAAACAGACTTGTGTATATATGCCATATTTTCTTTATTCATTCACTTGTTGATGGACATAGACCCTGCTTCCAGGTTTTAGCTAGTGAATAGTGCAGCACTAAACATGGATGAGCAAGTATCTCTGTGCAAATTGACTTGGGTCCTTCCCCTGGGAGTAAGAAGGCTGGGTTCATGTGCTAGCTCTATTTTTAGTTTTGTGGGACACCTCCATACTAACTTCCATAACAGCTACAAAAGTTTATGTTCCAGCCAGTAGTGAATAGAGTCGCTTCCCATGTTCTCACCAGCATTTGTCAGTCCTTTATTCTGTGGTAGCCATATGAATATGTTGAAATGAATCTTAATGTGATTTTAATCTACATTTCTGTGATGGCTTAAGGATGCTGAATAGTTTTTAAAATACTCCTTGGCCATTTGTATTTCTTCTTTTGAAAAATAATAGTTCATTATCCATTTATTTATTGGATAAATTGATTATTTTGGTGTTTAATTTTGAGAGTTCTTTAAGGTCTAGACAGTAATTTCTTGTCAGTTATACAGCTGCTTTCATGGTTTGAATATGTTTGGCCCAGGGAATGGCTCTATTCGGAGGCGTGGCCTTGTTGCAATAGGTGTATCACTGTGGGTATGGGATTTAAGACCCTCATCCTAGCTGCCTGGAAGTCAGTATTCTGCTAGTAGCCTTCAGATGAAGATGTAGAACTCTCAGCTCCTCCTAAAACATGACTGCCTGCATGTTGCCATGTTCCCGCCTTGGTGATAATGGACTGGACCTCTGAACCTGTAAGCCAGCCCCAATTAAATGTTGTCCTTGTAAGAGTTGCTTTGGTCATGTTATCTGTTCACAGCAGTAAAACTCTGACTAAGACATCTGAGAAAGCTGTAGTCCCACTCTGCATCTGGTTTTTCACAATCATGATTGTTTCCTTTGTTCTGGAGGAGCTTTCAAATCTCATGCAACCCCCTTCAGTAGCTCTTGGGATAATTTCCCGGACTAGTTGAGTCGTTCTCTGAAGTTCTTGCTCATGGCTATAATCTTAGTTTTCCTTTAGCATCTCTAAAGTTCTAGGCCCCTGATCTCTTTTTAGTTGATTTTTGTGTTGGCTGAGCTAACTTTCATTCCTGTATATGTTGATGTTAGGTTTCTCCAGCACTGCTTGTTGATGTGAATGCCAGATTACTTCTTTTATATTACGTTTTAACAATAATCCCTATTATGTGCATATGAGAGAGAAAGAAAGAGGGAGAGAGGAAAGGAAGAAGGGAGGGAGTACAGGTGGGCATGTGCCATGGCATGGGTCTAGAGGAGTGAAGAACAAAAGGCAACTCTCAGGAGCTGGGTCTTTCCTTCACATTAGATTCTGGGACTCAAACTGGTAAAATCTCACCAGCATGGCCAGACCAGACCATTTCATTTGTGCATAGCCATGTGCTGTTGTGGGAATTCTCTGAATGTGTTCTCTCTCTCTCTCTCTCTCTCTCTCTCTCTCTCTCTCTCTCTCTCTTTTCCCTCCCTCCCCCTGTTCCTCCCTCCTTATGCCTTACACTAAGCTTTGAGTGATGACTAATGTTCAGGATGCAGATTTCTACTGCTGAGAGTATGGTAACAGGAGCTGGAAGGCTCGAGGTGGTGACAGGGTGGATTTGCAGTCAGTGGGAGACAACAGGAATCCAAGTGGCTGCTGCAGAGAAACAGCTTTCCTGGTTCTTTGATGGAGTCCCTCTTATGGAAACACATTTAGAAAATCACCCAGTCTTGAATAGTAACTCTGTGAAAACTGTCCAGATCCTTTGACCTACTCATTCTTTCTCCCCCTGGTCTCAGAACCTAATCAGAAATACAAATATAGCTTTCTATACAAGCACGTTCATCATTGGGTTACTTGCCATAATAACGAATATTGAAAGTAACCTAAATGCCCAATCTGGGATTGGTTATGTAAATCTTGACTCATCTGTCTAGCATAGAACATTCTGTAGCAATTTAAGCTGATGTTTTCATGGCATGGTTAGATGCTCATGGTGCAATGTTAAGCAAAATCAAGCAGAACAAATTTTTAGGAAAAAATACCAATAACATTATGTAAAAAGTATAAATGCTTAAGAAACATCCTGGGAAGAAACGTGCTAATATGTCAACAGTGGCTGAACTCTCAGTGGGAGTGAAATTTGCTTGGGTTTTTTCAATTTTTCATAATGATCATGTAATTATAACTAAAAAGAGAGGCTAATATGAACTAAAAAGAGAAGAAAGGAGTTATTTTTGCTCTTAAAATTAGGAATATTCTAGATGGACCTCAGTTGAGCCCTTGGTCCTGTAGGTTTGCATAGAAGCCACAAGCTTTTATTTCTACCAACAACTAAGTCAAAAGAATGCTGCTTTTGAAGTCTGGAAAAAGATGGTGTCAACTAGTCGGTGATATTTTGAAAGCCACAGAGTCATCTTCTCTAAGAAGCTTTTTCTGGATCAAGATTCACACACCTTTCTATATTTCTTGATCCCCCACACAGACCATATGTATGTTAGCATTTGAAGGATTTTATAGAATTGTAAGGAAGGATCTTGGAGATCATTCAGTTCATTTATTCATTTTGATTCACATATCCTCTCAGTCATTCTAAATAATATTTCATTTTTAAAAATATATTTTTTATTCTGAAAGGCCCACACATTCTTACACACACACACACACACACACACACACACACACACACACACACACATCTTCCCCATCCACCATGACCTCCCTCTAGCTTCATGAATGCCTCAAACACTATCTCCCCTCCTACCCACTGTGATCTTCATATCGTCTACTTAATTATCTTTCAAATGAGTTCCATGTTCACAGTGGTGATCCATATATCATAGTCTCCATGTAGAGGCTCTTGAGGTGAAAGTCAGAGATGGCCAGTGTGTGAGAGAATAGGTAATAACCCACTGAGTGAATCTCATTCATCATTCCTCCATACAACATCCTTTCTAAACACTAGTGCTGGGTAAGTCATACTATGATAGAGATGGGGGTCACATAAAAGGCTATGTAATCTCAACACAATTTGGAGGTGCTATGTAGTACCTATATGTTGTTCTGATTAATGGCCATGAAATAAATATTGTCTATTGTCTTAAAGCATAGCTCCACGGTGAATTGGGGTTGAGTCACACCCTGATGGGTCCCCTATCCCTGAGACTTTGTGTAGTCAGGGATAATTTCTGAAGCCAACAAAGGGTGTGTCATTTAGAGAGGACTTTGAGAAATACTGGAAGACATAAGCAGCTTGAAGTGACCCTGTAGAGAGGAAGGCGGGGAATAAATATCTAACCTCCCTTCACTTCCCTCCATGCTTCT
>JADRCC010563464.1:0-13725 GCA_019843855.1 Hylomyscus alleni
TTTTTTTCTATGAGTTTATTTATGTAGTGGATTACATTGATAGATTTCTGTATATTGAACCATACCTGCATTCCTGAGATGAAGCCTACTTGATTGTGGTGAATGATGTTTTGAAGAGTTCTTGGATTTGGTTTGTGAGAATTTTATTGAGTGTTTTTGCATAGATATTCTTAAGGAAATCTGGTCTACAGTTCTCTTTCTTTGTTGGGTCTTTGTGTGGTTTTGGTATCAGCGGAACTGTGGCTTCATAGAATGAATTGGGTGGTGTTCCTTCTGTTTCTATTTTGTGGAATATCTTGAAGATTATTGGTATTAGGTCTTCTTTGAAGGTCTGGTAGAATTCTGCACTAAACTCATCTGGCCCAGGGTTTTTTTTTTTTTTTTTTTTTTTTTTTTTGGCTTGGAGACTTTTAATGTTTTAATGACTGCTTCTAATTCTTTAGGGGTTGTGGGACTGTTTAGATGGTTTATCTGATTCTGATTTAACTTTAGTATTTGGTATCTGTCTAAAAACTTGTCCTTTTCATCAAGATTTTTTAGTTGTGTTGAGGAAAGGTTTTTAGAGTAGAATCTGAAGATTTTCTGAATTTCTTCAGTGTCTGTTGTTATGTCTCCCTTTTCATTTCTGATCTTGTTAATTAGGATACTGTCTTTGTGCCCTCTAGTTAGTCTGACTAAGGGTTTATCTATTTTGTTGATTTTCTCAAAGAACCAGCTCCTGATTTGGCTGATTCTTTGTATAGTTTATTTTGTTTCTACTTGGTTGATTTCAGCTCTGAGCTTGATTATTTCCTGCTATCTACTCCTCTAGGGTGTATTTGCTTCTTTTTGTTCTAGAGCTTTCAGGTGTTTCATTAAGCTGAAAGTTCTCTCCAGTTTCTTAGTGGAGACAGTCAGAGCTATGAATTTTCCTCTTAGCACTGCTTTCATTGTGTCCTATAAGTTTGGGTATGTTATGCTTCCATTTTCATTAAATTCTAAGAAGTCTTTAATTTCTTTCTTTATTTCTTCCTTGACCAAGTTATCAATGAGTAGAGTGTAGTTCAACTTCGATGTGTATGTGGACTTTCTCTTGCTATTAAAGACCAGCCTTAGTCCGTGGTGGTCTGATAAGATGTACGGGTTTATTTCAATCTTCTTGTATCTGTTAAGGCATATTTTGTGACCAATTATATGGTAAATTTCAGAGAAGATACCATGAGGTGCTGAGAAGAAGCTATATTCTTTTTTTTTCTTTTTCTTTTTTTTTTTTATGATGAAATATCCTGTAGACATCTGTTAAATTCATTTGGCCCATAACTTCTGTTAGTTTCACTGTGTCCCTGTTTAGTTTGTGTTTCCATGATCTGTCCATTGATGAGAATGGGGTGTTGAAGTCTCTCACTATTATTGTGTGTGGTGCAATGTGTGCTTTGAGCTTTATTAAAGTTTCTTTTATGAATGTGGGTGCCCTTGCATTGGGGGCATAGATGTTCAGAATTGAGAGTTCTTCTTGGTAGATTTTTCCTCTGATGAGTATGAAGTACCATTCTTTATCCTTGTTGATAACTTTTGGTTGAGATTTGATTTTATTCGATATTATAATGGCTTCTACAGGTTGTTTCTTTGGACTATTTGCTTGGGAAATAGTTTCCTAGCCCTTTACTATGAGATAGTGTCTTTCTTTGAAACTGAGGTGCATTTCCTGTACGCAGCAAAATACTGGGTCCTGTTTACATATCCATTCTGTTAAACTATGTCTTTCTATTGGGGAGTTGAGTCCACTGATGTTAAGAGATATTAAGGAATAGTGATTGTTGCTTCCTGTTAATTTGGATGTTATTTTTATGTTTGTATGGCTATATTCTTTTGTGTTTGTTGAAAGATTACTTTCCTGCTTTTTCTAGTTTCCCTCCTTCTGTTGGAGTTTTCCATCTATTATCCTTTATAGGACTGGTCTTTTAGGAAGATATTGTGTAAATTTGGTTTCTCCTTCTATGGTAATTGAGAGTTTTGCTGGGTATAGTAACCTGGGCTTGTATTTGTGTTCTCTTAGATCTATATGACATCCTCCCAGGATCTTCTAGCTCTCATATTCTCTGGTTAGAAGTCTGGTGTAATTCTGATAGGTCTGCCTTTATATGTTACTTGATTTTTTTTCCCTTACTACTTTTAATATTCTTTTTTGTTTTGTGCATTTAGTGTTTTGACTATTATGTGACAGGAGAAATTTCTTTTCTGGTCCAGTCTATTTAGAGTTTTGTAGGCTTTTTGTATGTTTATGGGTGTCTCTTTCTTTAGGTTAGGGAAGTTTTCTTCTATAATATTGTTGAAGATATTTACTGGCCCTTTAAGTTGGAGGTCTTCACTCTCCTCTATTTCTACTATCCTTAGGTTTGTTCTTTTCATTGTGTCCTGGATTTCCTGGATGTTTTGGGTTAAGAGCTTTTTGCATTTTGCATTTTCTTTGACTGTTGTGTCAATGTTTTCTATGATATCTTCTGCACCTGAAATTCTCTCTTTTATTTCTTGTGTTCTGTTGGTGATGCTTGCATCTATGACTCCTGATCTCTTTCCTAGGTTTTCTATCTCCAGGGTTGTCTCCCTTTGTGATGTCCTTATTGTTTCTATTTTCCTGTTTAAATCCTGGATGAATTTGTTCAATTCCTTCACCTATTTCTTTGTCTTTTCCTGTAATTCTTTAAGGTATTTTTGTTTCTTCTTTAAGGCTTTCTAATGTTTACCTATGCACTCCTGTATTTTTTTAAGGGAGTTATTTATGTCCTTCCTAAAGTCCTCTATCATCATCATGAGGAATGATTTTAGATCAGAGTCTTGCTTTTCTGGTGTGTTGGGGTATCCTGGGCTTGCTGTGGTGCGAGAACTAGTTCTGATGATGATAAGTAACCTTGGTTTCTGTTGCTTATGTTCTTGCTCTTGCTTCTTGCCATCTGGCTATTTTTGGTATTAGATTGTCTGATTGTGGCTTGTCCCTCCTGCAAGCCTGTGTGTCAGTACTCCTAAGAGACTAGTTCTCTCCAGAAGGAATTTGGGTATGGAAAGCTGTAGTACAGGGTCAGCTCCAGGGTAGAGATGGAAAATGGAATGATCCTGTCCCTGGCTGTTTCCGGGTTCCTGTGTCCTGATTGCTCCAGGTGGGTCCCACTTTGGCCAGGAATTTGAGCAGAAATTGCTAGTCTTACCTGTGCTCACAGTTCTGTTGGCACTCCTGGGAGACTAGCTCTCTCCTGGGTAGTATTCGGATATGAAGAGATATGGCACAGGGTCCATTTTGGATGCTACAGAAACCAGAAGGATCCTGTCCCCAGCACTTCCTCCATTCCTGTGTCCTGAGGGTTCTGGCCAGTACCCTCCGAGCAGAAGTAATGGTCTTACCTGTGCTCATAGGCTTATCAGCACTCCTCGGAGACCAGCTCTCTCTCAGAGGTATTTGGATATGGAACACCAAGGCACAGGATCAGCTCCTGGCCCAGACCATGCTATTACTACTTAAATGTTATTTTTTTTTAACCTGAGGATGGTGGTATAAATTTTATTTCCTTGGTTTCTGTGGTTACTTCATGCTGTAGACTCAAATCTGAAGATTTGGAGCTAGGACCATGAGAACATACAGCGTTTATCTTTCTCGGCCTGAGTTATCTCACTTAACATAGTGTTTTCTAGGTCCAACTATTTACCTGGAAACTTCATAATTATATTTTTCTTTAAGGCTAAATAATAGCCTATTATGTGTCGACCACATTTTCATTATTCATTCATCTGTTGGAGGATATTTAGATAGTTTCCATTTTGTGGCTATTGTGAATAAGGTAGATATATGAACATGGCTAACCTAGTATATTTGGGGTAAAATGCAGATACTTTGGCCATACAGCAAGAAGTAGTATAACTGGGCCATGGAGTAAATTTGTTATTAATTTCTTGAAGGTTCTCCAAATTAATTTCTGGAGTGGATGCACCAATTTGCAAGCCTACCATAGTGCATAATGGTTCCTCTTTTTTCTGCACAACCTCACTAGCATTTGTTGTTAGGGTTTTTTTTTATCTTAACTATTATGACTTCGTAAGATGAAATTTCACTGTAGAACTTAGGCCTGGTTCTGTCTTCCTGTCTCATGTTTCCAGAGATAAGACTCAGATTCAAACACTATTTACAGATACATTGATCACATAGTCAATCCCTACTCTGACTAGATAATAACTATGATAAGAAATTTATTTTAACCTATATTCTACCATGTGACTGGTTACCTTTGCTCAAGTACCTTGTGTCCACCTCCTCAAAACTTCCTGGGTGAATCTCCCACTTGGTTCAGTCTCAGAATTTTTTCTCCTCCAGGATACTTTGCCTTCTCTTTCCTTCCTTAGGCCATAGGTTTTTTTTTTTTTCTTAGTTGATAGGTGATTTATCCATACTATACACAAGATATTCTCTCTATATTTCAAAGTGGCAGTAATTTGCATTTCCATGATTGTTAAGGATAATGAACACTCTTTGAGGTATTTCTTAGCGGTTTTTATTTCTTCTATTGAGAACTCTCTGTTTAGATCCATATTCCATTTTTAATTGGGTCATTTGTTTCCTTGACTCTTTGTTTACTGGTTCTTTGTATGTTCTGAATATTAATCTTAGTCAGATGTATAGCTAGCAAAGACACTCTCCTCTTTCCTGCAACCTAGCTTCCAAGGTACTAGAAAATATTATTCAAGCTGCCAAGGGAAGTAATTAAATACTTATATCTTGCTGTAAGACCTATGAATCACAATAATCACCATCACTGCAAGATATCTGTAAAGGTGCAATAAGTGGCACTCACATGTTTGAGGTAACCAACAGTTGTCTACTTAGACTTAAGTCTCACTCAGCAGGAAGAAAATAATGTCTGCTACTGAACCACTTGCCAGCTTCCCAGGAATCATGAGGTCACAGATACTAGAAAATAATCTACTACTATCACTTAATAGAACGACCTAATTTCTTATTACATTCTAAGTCCTAATCTTATACCCACAAGTAAGCGTAGCTACTATTTCTCATCAAAGAAGGCCCCTTGCCTGTGGGCATGACCAATCAATATTTGATCTAATTTGATAGCCAGGAAAGGGAGCCCATTCCCAATGCTCCCTGGATGACCAGGAAAATGAGACTGGATATTCCAGAGACCTAGAATAGAAAATATTAAATAAAATGAATCCCAATCATATTTTGCTATGCACTTGGATCAGTGGCTAGCACAATCATCTTCAGAAAGGCTTCCTTGAGCAACTGATGAAGCAGATACAGAGATCTGCAGCCAAACACTAGGCAGAAAGAGAGAGCCCACGTTGGGGATTTTCATTAGGTCTCTACCTTTGAAGCTTAGGGGACACCATGAAGGAAGGAGAGGAAGAATTGTAGAAGCCAGAGCAGTTGAGAGCACCAGGAGAACATGGCCCACAGACTCAATGAAGCTAGCCTCATTTGGGCTCACAGAGAGTGAAAAAACAATTATGGAGCCAGCATGGGTTGGTGCTAGGTCTTCTGTTTATATGTTATGGTTGTTAATGTAGTGTTTCTGTGGGACCACTAATAGTGGGAATATGGTTTGTTTCTCACTCTTTTGCCTGCGGTTCTGATCATTTTCCTTCCACTGGGTTGTCTTGTCCAGCCCTGATATAAAGGTTTGTACCTAGTCTTTTTATATCTTGTTAGGCCGTGTTTGGTTCATATCCCTGGGAGACCTGGCTTTTTCTGAAGAGAAACAGGAGCAGATCTATGGGTGAAAGGAAGTGGAAGGGGCACTCTATGGATAGGATGTATTATATGAGAGAAGAAGAAAAGGAGAAGGAAAATGAGCAAGAAGAGGAGAGAGAAGAGGAGGAGAAAAAGAACAAGAAGAAAGAAAGAAAGTAAAAAGAAAGAAAGAGAGAGAGAGAGAGAAAGGAAGAAAGAAAGAAAATAAGTATCTCTTTAAAGCAAATAGAAGACATAACAGAAAGCTACAACTGGACACAATGAAGAAGTAAAAAAATATGGAGGATCACAAAAGCAATGAATACATCTATATCACAGCTCCTCTATATATGGTTCAGGTAACATCAAGGAAGAAGGATCATAAAAATTGCTGTATCAAGAATACAAGGAAATCTGCTTTAAAATAGTCTTTTTTGAAATGTCTTCATAAACAAGAATGGAAAATGACAATATAGATGAACATATTAAGAGGGAACAGGGTAATTTTCACAGGGTCCCAGGACTATAGAAGGCTATAGACAACTGAGGGATTAGTGAGAAGAGAAATAACCTCTTCCAGTGATGATGTCCCTTATTGATTGTCTAATGCTGAGTGGTCATCTCTGAAACAATAGAGATACAGATTTAAAAAAAAAAACAGACTCACTTGTTTATGTTATCCAACTATTAAGAAACACGTACTCGCCCGGCAGTGGTAGCATATGCCTTTAATCCCAGTAATTGGGTGGCAGAAGCAGGCAGATTTCTGAGTTCTAGGCCAGCCTGGTCTACAGAGTGAGTTCCAGGACAGCCAGGGCTACACAGAGAAACCCTGTCTTGGAAAAAAAGAAAAAGAAAAAAGAAAAAGAAATGGAAGCTACTAACTTAAGAAAGAGGACCGCTGAAGGGGTTGGAGAGAGGGTATTCAAAAGAGGATAGAAAAAAGAAAGTGAAGGGGGAACATCTTTCTTTTTGATTTTCAAAAGAATTTTACTAAATAAATCATAACTTTACAAGAGGCTTGAGTCAGTACTTTTGCAATTGTTTTTTGATATGTCAGCCTAAAAGGTATGCAGCAGAATCAATTTGAAAAATACAAAACTATAACTACATGAAGTATTTTTCTTGAAAAAGAAATAATGCAAGTGCCTTTGCTGATGATATGCTCTCAGGAAAAGGGAAGCACAATAAATTAACAAATTGTGACCATCATCACCTTCACATGCACACCAAAGTCCACAGGAGGCTTACTGAAGGTTTCTGTAGTGTCTGAAATCTTCTGCTCCAAAAGCTTTACTAAAATAGAGATTTGAGTTTCAAAAAACATCATTGCATCAACTTACTCAAAACATACCATGCTTCATGCTTTAGCACATCAACAAACATGTTTGTCGTACACAAGGTACCAGCTGTGGTGCCCAGGAAAATAAATCCCCATTTATAACTTGATTATGCTCTCTGTGTTAAATACAATACCTTCTGCTTTAATCTGCTCCAATATTGATCCATAGATCTCCTTCTTAAATGGCCCCATTAGGCCTTTGGCTTCAATTTCACCATCAAGCGACATTTTGGCTGCCATGGCTGTAGGTAACCCCACAGTTTTAACCATTGCCAAAAATCCATTGAAGTTTCCATAAACCACAAGATCAATGGTCTTATTTTCTAAATGTCCAGATGGATGTCTGATGCCAAAGGTGTCCTTCATCACAATCACATCCTTTTCTTCAGGGTCATAGGAGAATCTTGAGACCAAATGCTTGGAGAGTGCATCCACAATGGACTCCGCCTGAGGAACTTGCTCTTCCCCCAGTAAGCCCAACCATTCAGCAGCTTCAAGCTGGGTATTGTCCCCTTCCAACTTTGTAAAGACAACTTCCTTAAGCTTCTCACATGAGGATGAGCGGGAAATTCCAACTAGGTCACACCGGAGCTGTTTCCAGGTGAGAGGGTTGACCTCAGGTCGGAGGGCAGGATATGCTTCTCTGTTGATGAGTCCCAACTTCACAAATCCATTCAAAGCTTTAGAATATCCCTTATATCTCAGTGTTCCCCTTAATAATGTATGGGCAGATGAAATTCCATAAATCTCAGCATTTTTATGCTATCTCTGTTAGGATACCCTTCCAAATTTAGACGTGGGAAGTAATCCATGGGTGTGACAGAGTTGAGAAAAGAGACTCCCCCTGTCACATTCACAACCTTCCCATTGAGCAGATAGCTAGCAGGTTGCATGATGTTCATCAGGACTCCCACTGGACTCCAGCTGAATTTATATCGCAAGGGATAATCTGAATGCTCAGGGGCTGGAAGGCCACCACAGTAGGAAACATAAGACTCATTCGTGGCTCCCAGCTCTTTGGCTCTATCAATTGTTTCCATTGCCAACATGTGATCGAGACCAGGATCTAATCCCAATTCACCAGTGACTGTGTAGTTGTGAGCCATGCCAACATGCATAAAAGGTGTATGATGTCCTAAAGCAAGAAGTCTTAAACCCATTCCATGTAAAATCATTCCTGCCACACCTTTCTACTGTCCAAAAGCCACTATTCGAGACCCTCTATAATCCACCATTTTCTCATAATCAATAAGTCGGATTTCCTGTTTCAGGACCTCATCCAACAAGTTCATATTTGCTTTCTGAGCTTTTACTGTGTGGGAAAAGAAGGCATAAGTCGTCTTGGACATCAGTTTCTCCTCTGGAGGCCTTTTTACTCCCAAAATCAGACAGGCTTCTATGATATCCTCCTGAAGAATGCCACTGGCTCTGACATACTCCTTGTCATGAATGGCCCGTCTGTTGGAAGGCTGTATCAAGACCTTGTATCCTAGTTTGGTGATGCCCTTGATGTGCTTGGGAGCCAGAGGCGCCCTGTGCTCCCAGGCGTTCACGTCCTCCCTTCGGAGCACCATCACTGGCTTGTGGTGGAGGTCTCTGGAGAGGCAGGCTCTCAGCCTGACCAGTCTTGGCCTCTGTGCCCTCAGCATCTTCAAATCTGGTAGCTTGCACTTCCACATTGCTGCTCACCACCAAAGAAAGTCAGGACTGGAACTCACATAGGGCAGGTACTTGGAGGCACGAGCTGATGCAGAGGCCCTGGAGGAGCCCTGCTTACTAGACTGTTTCAGAAACATCTCTTTTAAAAAGCATGGACAGTGTCATTTATCCATAATGCAAGTACTTGGGAGGCTGGGAAATGATGGTCAAAAGTTTTAGTAAGACGTTCTCAAAGCTAAAAGGCTAACAGCAAGAAAAGATGCTGTCTCTAATTAAATGTAACAAAATGGAGCAGCCTCACTTTGCAGGATCAAAGTATTTTCAACTGTGCTATTTTACCCACACAACAGGGAGAAGGAAATGTAAATCAATAACTACCCTTGCTAGAAAGGCTAATTACAAACACTAAAGTGCCCCTCTCAGCTGACTTAGTGATATATCTAGCCCTCTGTGGGGCATAAGCAGTTAGAGAGTAGTAAAAAAAATCTCACTATTGGTAGTAATGACCCCTACATATCAATGTCAGTGGAGATTCCACACAGATCCTGGGCATCTTGGCCAATGCAGTGATATGAGACACTTCTCTTCCCCCATTGCAGTGGGGGACCTAAATTAGATCCATAATCTAAATTATCCTTGATTTCTAACACTGCCCAGTGATAATGACCATGTCAAGTCTCGACTCCTGAGATGCCTATAGAGACTGTATGTAGTCCTGCTAGGCAATACAACCATAAAATCATCAAGGACCTATTGAGAAACTGAGCTGCCATTGTTACTAATGATGCTCTCTTTCTCTCTGTGCCAACAAATGCTGAAGGGAAAGGGTGGTGCTGGAAAAATGCTTAAATGGCTGGGAACATCACAGATTTTCCAAGTGCTTTAAACTGAGACATATGAGGACATGAAGACTATTGGTATACAGATAGGATATTTCTGTGAATAGAGTAGCCATGAACATCAATGAGGAAGCATCTCCATGGTAGGATATAGTCTTTCGAGGTGTGCTCCCAAGAATCATGTGGTAGATCTATTTCTAGCTTTTTGAGGAACCTCCACACTGATTTCCATAGTGCCTAAGCCAGTCTGGACTCACATCAATAGTTGGAAAGTTATATGAGAAACTGCTACTGTAGATACTTCCTAAAAGACAAGCACAGATATGCATTTTTACAAAAGAGTTTAAATATGTTTACCTTGTAACAGTTGACAATACCCATATTAGACTCAATGGGGTAGGAAATAAAAAATCAGTGCAAAGAGTGGGTGGCCTCTATAAGAGTTGTTGGTTAGCCAGGTCCTACAGTTTGCCAAATATTACAGGCTTTTTCCATTGTTCTTGGTTACCGTCTAAAACTTGATATAAAACACTTATGCCAAAGCAACATATATTTGAGTGATAAAACATGAAGAAACCAAGCTGGTATTGAACTGGAAGCTTAATTCCTACTGGCCAGCTTTCATGGTGGTAGAAGGTTCTATGCATACTACCAGAGGAATGTAATCAACACTCTTCCCCATCTGTGAACCCTGTGAACTACTGTAATGACCAGCTCTGCAATATATTCTCACTAGTTTGATAGTGGAAGGAAGCATCATAGAAATAACTAAAAACTTTATG
This sequence comes from Hylomyscus alleni, assembly GCA_019843855.1. NCBI lineage: Eukaryota > Metazoa > Chordata > Mammalia > Rodentia > Muridae > Hylomyscus > Hylomyscus alleni. Next base: position 10,336 of record JADRCC010563464.1, read on the forward strand.
ATTAGATTTAAATCTCATTTCACAAGATAGGCCCCATACCTACCACCATTATCAGAACCAAGAATCTCTGACCAGAGAGGTTATGGGCCCTAAGGGACAGCCTACTACTCCTCCTCTCGTGCTGGGATTAAAGGCGTGCACCACCATGCCCGGCATAAAATTTATAAAATGTTAGAACAATAAAAAATAGTATTTGATATAAAATGAGTTGATATAATACAACAATTTAACAGTCTTATGTAGATGCTTGTCTATAGTAATACTGAAAATACATGTTTTTCTCAATATAAATTTTAAATAACTCCAAATGTATTAACTGTATATTTCAAAATAAACATCACTACTAATATTTTCTTAAATGAACATAAATATATAAAATGTTTTTGTTTGTTTGTTTTGTATTTAGTAGACCTTAAAATCTTGGCTCTTATTGTGGTAACTTGATATAAGAGTTACAAACGTCAAGCACAGTATTCAGTCTTACTCTTTGTTGTTCTCTTACAAACGCCCTCCCAATTTAATTGTCTACATTTCTTTTGGGTATATAAATACTTTTAAAATATGTAAGCTGTTCTGAAAACCATAGTATAGTGTAAAAGCATGAAATAAACAATACTACTAATAAGAGAGGCTGAGATAGGAGAAGCAGGATCTCAAGACTATTATGTTGTACACAGCAAGACACTGTCACAAACAAACAAGGTGAAAGTATATATGGATTATATAATATTGGACCTATTTCTCCAATTACCAAATTAGAGAGACCATTGGATGACAATCAATAAATTTCTAATTCCTCATATTTTTGGATTTCAATTGATTAGGATATGTTGGTAATATTATTTTTCATATTAAGATATTAAGAAAAAATAATTGTCACTTCCTATTGTTTTTGTTGTAAGAAGTGGAATTAGATTTGTGTGAATTTGCTGAAAGATTACTTTCTTGCTTCTTCTAGGGTGTAGTTTTCCTCCTTATGTTGATGTTTTCCATGTATTATCCTTTGCACAGCTGTATTTGTGGAAAGATATTGTGTAAATTTTATTTTGTCATGAAATATCTTGTTTTCTCCATCCAAGGTAATTGAGAGTTTTGCTGGGTATAGTAGTCTGGGCTGGCATTTGTGTTCTTGTAGGGTCTGTTTGACATCTGCCCAGGATCTTCTAGCTTTCATAGTCTCTGGTGAGAAGTCTGGTGTAATTCTGATAGGCTTGCCTTTATGTTACTTGACCTTTTTCTCTTACTGCTTTTGGAATTCTTTCTTTGTTTAGTGCATTTGGTGTTTTTATTATAATGTGATGGGAGGAATTTCTTTCCTGGTCCAGTCTATTTAGAGTTTTATAGGCTTCTTGTATGTTCATGGGCATCTCTTTCTTTAGGTTAGGGAAGTTTACTTCTGTAATATTGTTGAAGATATTTACTGGTCCTTAAGTTGGGAATCTTCATTCTCTTCTATACCTATTATCTTAGGTTTGGTCTTCTCATTGTGTCCTGGATTTCCTGGATGTTTTAGGTTAGGAGCTTTTTGCTTTTTGCATTTTCTTTGACTGTTGTGTCAATGTTTTCTATGGTCTCTTCTGCCCCTGGGATTGTCTCTTCTATCTCTTGTATTCTGTTGGTGACACTTGCATCTATGACTCCTGATTTCTTTCCTAGGTTTTGTGTCTCCAGGGTTGTCTCTCTTTCTGATTTCTTTATTGTTTCTATTTCCGTTTTTAGATTCTGGATGGTTTTGCTCATTTTCTTCACCAGTTTGATTGTGTTTTCCTGTAGTTCTTTAAGGGATTTTTGTGTTTCTTCTTGAAGGGCTTCTAGCTGTTTACCTGTGTTCTCCTGTATTTCTCTGAGAGTGTTATTTATGTCCTTCTTAAAGTCCCTGTATCATCATCATGAGAAGTGATTTTATATCTAAATCTTGCTTTTCCGGTGTGATAGTGTGTCCAGGACTTGCAATGGTCAGAATATTAGGTTCTGATGATGCCAAATAACCTTAGTTTGTGTTGCTTATATTCTTATGTTTGCCCTGTATCATCTGGTTATCTCTAGTGCTACCTGCCCTTGCTAAATCTGACTGGAGCTGTCCTTCCTGTGATCCTGGCTGTGTCAGAACTCCTTAGAGTCAAGCTGTCTGTGTGATCCTGTGATTCTGGGATCCTGTGACCCTGTGCTTGTTAGAGCACCTGGGAATGGAGCTTCCTCTGAGTTTTTTGGGAATGACTACAGAATTTGTGCCCAAGGTCTGCTCAGAGCACTGGCCGGCCCAGACAAACCAGAAGCAACCTGAGTCACTGGGCTGGCAGAGTTCCTGTGTGCCTGGGTCCTGCTGGTCCCAGTTACTCCTGGTGTTGGGACAGATGTTATGTCCTCCTCACCTCTCATCCTGGGTGTGTTAGAGCACCTGGGAGTGGAGCTTCCTCTGGGTATTGTGGGACTTGAAAGAACTTGAGCCACTTGCCTGGCAGAGTTCCTGTGTGCCTGGTCTTGCTGGTCCCAGTTACTCCTGTTGTTGGGACAGATGTTGTGTCCTCCTCACCATCTGGTGATAGTTGTTTAAATTAAGTAAAATTAAACAAACTACAATTGCTCTGTGGTTCCGCTAGCTAAAGTGTTAGTGAACCAAACAATCCTTTCTACCTTCTAGACAAGCTGTGTTGACAGTGAGATTTCTCAGTGCTGTCTGACTACTTTAATTCTGAAGGCTTTTTCCTTGAAACATAATTGCTTTATGTGAATCATGAATCTGGGGTTTATGCATCTGACATACTATCACCATAATAAAGCAAAGCTCCTTTTCTGCAATATACTAAAGTTTTTCTAGGTCTCTGATACCCTCTTTGCCACAAAATGCACTGGTAATTAATATTAAGTCTCCTATGAATGCTTTAAGAATGAAATAAAAAGGAAAAATTTCAAATGTTATGATACCAAATAGATAGGCCTGGTTAAAACAGCCTCCTCCCAACACATACACCCCCACACAGGTAACAGTCAACATCTTCAAAGTTGTCTGTGAATTTTATTTAAATGTCATATCCTTTTATTACAAGGTTTGCATGTTTATTTTCTTGCTTTTTAAAATTATTTTACAGTGCTTGTATGTTGTCATTTAGAATTAGTTACTATATTTAGCACAAATTTAATTGGAAAAGTATGCATACATGCAAACAAATAAAGTCAGAATGAAATTATCAGGATTAATTTCCATAGTTAGATTTAATATTTCTGCTGCATTAAAGGTTTCACTCAAATGTCAACACAAACCGATCATTAAATGGTAATTCTGCAGGATCTATAAGTGCATGAAAACTAAAGAAGGGACAGAAGAAATGTTAAAAGCTCTTTGTAGATTAATAATCCTCACATAGTAACTATCTAGTCAGGGAGGCTTGT
>JADRCC010563465.1:0-11369 GCA_019843855.1 Hylomyscus alleni
TGTTTTGAGGATATGGTAACTCATTCTGGTAATTAGGTTTAGAATTTTTGGCCTTTCAGCAGTTTTACCATAATTATTTTTCTTTATTTTTACTTTATTTTTATTAAAATAAGTTGTACATTACCTTGTAGGTTAGCGTATTAAGTACATGTACAGGACATCACCTAATGCGCATGCGTTATACTTTGTTTTCATTTGTTCCTCTCCACCATGGTCCTCCTCCCAGCCAACTCTTCTCCTTTTTCCAGGAAGTCCCCTCACGTCATCCTAATTCTTCTCTGCATCCCACTTCTCTTCCATCTCTCTACGACCCTCTTTCTAATTCCATGTCTCACAAACATCTATAAATACACAGTTGTATGCACACATTCACACACACACATACATACTATGGTTCTACATGTGTAAGAAAGCATACAGTGTTTGTCTTTCTGAGTGTGTATCTGGCCCATTTCCTTCATATAATGATTTCCAATTTTATTCTTTATGGCTACATAAAATTGCATTGTATATGTGGTACAGATTTTCTTTATCCATTCTTCTGTTGATGGACATCAAAGCTGGTTCATTTCCCAACTATTGTGAATTGCACAGCTGTAAACCATGATTAATTTTAAAATGCCTCTCTCTGAAAATCCCTTTTTTCAATTGTAGAAATCATGAAAATTATTTTACATGACAGTAAACTGCATTTCAGGTATTTCCAAGTAAAAGTCTAAATGGTGACTATGGCATCTTCCTCTTCTGCCCTAAGGCCTTGCTTGCAGGCTTCCCAGTCCTGCTTGGGTCTCTGTGACCTTCAGAGGCCTGCAGAGAGATGGTCCAAGGGAGGCAAGAAGGTAGTTGATGTTGGTTCAAACTTCAAGAGTCTGACCCTAAGTGATTCATTTAAGTATATTTAAGCACAGTACAATGTGGTGAAAACCTTCCTGATGATAATTAACTCAATCCTACTTGCCCAGCAAGGCATACATTTTCCTTCTAACATTAGCAAATAACAATTACTTGAAATTGTCCCATAAAGATAGGTTCTGTAGATTGAGAAAAACAAATTTATGATAATGGTCGGGGGGGGGGGCGGCGTCTGGTGTGTTGTCCAGCCACGAATAGAGCAGAGACAACCAGACTGGAAACCATGTCCACTCCCAGCCTTCTGAGCAGATAACAGGTATCACATTCCTTCTCTTGAAAGGACAACCGTGCGCGCTTGACAGTTGAGGTCCCCTGTCTGTGATCTATGAGCACCAAGACCTCCGTGCTCCCTCCACAGCCCCTTGCTTTTTGTTCTTGTAACACTTTCTTTCTTTCTCAAACAATTCGCTTTTGTAATAACAATATATATATATATATATATATCATATTAATTTTAAGGTCTTGGAATGTCATGAGATGTTAAATGATATAACTAGGGCTGGAGTAGGCTCAGAGGTTAAGAGCACTTACTGTTGTTGCAGAGGCCTTGGGCTCCATTCCTAGCAAAATATAGCAGTTCACAGCCATCTGTGACTCCAGTTACAGGAGATCTGCTGTCGTTTTCTAGCCCCTACTGGTACTAGGCAGGGATGCGGTAAACATGTATAGGCAAAATACACATGAAATAGTCTTAAAAAGAGGAAAAGGGGTCAGAAAGTTGGCTCAGTGGTTAAGAGCTTGTATTACTCTTCTACAGGGTTTAATTCTCACACCTATGTCAGGTGGCTTACAACCACCTGTAACTCCAGCTTCAGGGGCCAGTAGTTCTGCCTCTGAAGGTACCTGTATTCATGGACAATTCTCCCTCCCCATGTGTGTGTGTGTGTGTGTGTGTGTGTGTGTGTGTTAGGGATGGAGATAACATTCTGAATGCATATTTTCTCCACAAAATGCATCTGAAATGAAGAATATTACTAGATAATATTCCTTAAAAATTAGAATATGGGCTAATGATCATCTAGGTATTATTTTATAAAAGGAAATAAATTCAGTTGTTCCCTGCTAAAGACAGGGATATTTAGTAATTGCTTCCTCCTAAAATTAGCAAATAACAGTTATTTAAGTTTTTTCTTTCTCTCTTTTAGACCTTTGAAGACTTTAAAAATGATAAGCAAGCTGTGGAGTACCAGCAGCGCATTGTGGATATTTTATTGAAAGTAAGTGTTCAAAGAGTGCATGCCTTTCTATTGATTGGTGCTATATTAAGCTAATTGAAATTTTTTATAGTAGGATTTGAAATAACCTGTTTAATGGAGCCATTTGTTGCAGCACTAGTATTATATTATGGGGTTTGGTCCTCAAGAGGTGAATGAAATATTAACAATCAAGAAAGCTTATTGTGTCCTAGCATTAGGCTGGATGCTGGGATACAGGTTATGCATTTTGAGAAGTGCTCAATGTGATAATTGCTTTATTAGTATGACTGTGTGCAGTAATAGAGACAGATTTAAGAAGTAATTTGTGTCAACAATCTCTGCCCTTCCCAGGCTCAGTTGGTTACTATGGCAGTGCCATGTTCTGCTATGGCATTGGGATGATGGGTGACACTTATAGATGATTTGAGGACTGTCCCAATCCAGTTTCAGAGTCAGCAAAGACCTATTTTCGGATCCATGCTGTTGCTACAAGTTTGTGCAGAGACAGACAGGCCCTGTCCTCTGTCGGCACTGCTCTGCAGAGGGTTTCATCGGAAAAGGAGGCTACTTCCTTTTAGAGTCTTTGGTCAAGAAGCCAGAATGAAAATGTCCTCTAGTTATGTGTAGCAGAAGCACATTGCATCTGTAATATTCTTTGTAATATGCAGAGTGTGTGTACAGTACAGCTCAACTCAGCTATTTATGAACCTTGCAAGGTAAGAGGTGACAACTATGAAAATAGAATCTTCAAATTCTCAAATAAAACCAGTTAGATCCAGGTAGTTAATATAAAGAATTCCACTTCAATTCCCAGCTAGTCTAACCTATTTGTAACCCTGCCTTTTGTCTATCTCGTATTTTCTGTAGCTCTCTGCTAGGTCAGTTAGAATTAAATTATCCCCATGAGATAACTCAAAATGGCAGTAGTTTAACTACGATGGAAATGTGTGGTTCTTTCTTAAGCTGGAGGTAGGGAACCTGATCCAGGGGAGCGACTCAGATCCCCAGGCACTGAGCTTGCTTTGTTACTGTTACACTTAGCGAAGGGTCTCTGAGGGGTCAGTGAGGCTGCTCAGAGCAGCTGTTACTCTGCAGCTAGCAAGCCAGTGTTAGAAAGACACAGAACGACATGTGTCTTTCAGGAAATGTCTTTGAAGTTGTATACTATAAAACTGCTTATAATGTCATGTGACCCAGAACTTTGAAAGTTACCAAGAGAGACTGAAGCATTCTGGGTCACCATATGCTCAGCTAAAACTTCGTTGTGTTTATCAGTTAGGAGGGAAGAACAGACACGTGAGCGGATGTTAGTGCAATTTTACCGTAAGACAGACCCGGGGGCTTCATACAGAAAAGAGGTTTGTGTAACTTACAGTGTTGGAAGCTGAAAGCTCAAAATCAGTCTCCCCTGATTGGCTTCCAGTAAAGGTCCCCTTGGCTTTGTCATATTGTGGTAGATGACATCATGGTGTCGGTGAATATGAAAGAGTCGGGAAGTCAGAGAGGATATATACAGGGATCAGGACAGCTCAGCATTAGTCTCATCAGTGACGTCTGTGGGCACATAGCTTCTGCCAACTAAACCCAAGTTTCACCCTTTTCACAGAGGCCAAGCTTCCAGCTTGTATACCTTTGGGGAAAAAATGGTATTGGACCTATGGCCTAGCTTAGTCCACTTTTATGCTCTATCTGTGAGTGATGTAATGTGACATCTAAGATCCTCTGTATTTTATAATCCTTGCCTGCTCTGTAGCTGATTCCTTTTCCCGCCATCCCCTTCCTCTCCACACATGAGCTATTTTACATGTTCTTCACCCATGTATCACCATCATGACTTAAGTTCTTTCAGCCAGTCAAGCCTCTTTCCTGCTTTCTCTGCTAGATTTTTATCTTCTACACCCTCCCACAAGCTTCTACATTGGTTAGAGCTCCTTTGTATTTTCAAGATACTTTGATCTGCACTTACACATTGTATTAGATATGTTTACAGATTTTCCTGTCTCAACTTGAGCTTTGTGAAGGTAGAAACTGAGGATTATTACTAGTGGCATTTTATATCAATTTTATTAATTATGTTATACTGTATTTACTATATCCACACAGGCCCCGTTGTTGTAGCATGCCCAGAGTGTGTGCTCTACAATTCCTGAAACCTAATAGGTATTTAAGAAGCATTTCTACATTAGTCAAGTTGGGATTTGAATTTGAATCTATTCTAGTCTGGAAGGATGATCCAGATGCAGAGACTGTAACTCCTTGGGACTGTCAGTAGGCACTGTTCTTTCCTGCGTTTACAATCACACCACTTCAGATCAATGAAGAGAGCAGAGGTCACTGCTTTCTGGTGACAGGCTCGAGTTGAAGTATGCTTTGGCAGGAGTGTTGAGAGTAGAATGGCGGGGGTAGACAGGCTCGTTATGTACTGTATGGTTGCACACACAGGGGAAACAACTTGAGACTAAGTGATACCCATGAAATTTGTAATCATGGCCTTTGAAATATTTTGGAGGAAAACATGGACATACTGTAGGACAGAATCAGACATTTACTGAGTAAGCAAAAGAATTGGTTGTGAACTGGAGCTGCTTTTGTAAAGGTGTGTAAGGTCAGAGAGTTTGCAGCCTTACAGAGCAGAAGGAAGGGATACAGCTCAGAGGAGCACTGGATGATGGGCTCTGATCATGGAATCCTAGAAAAGGGACCTTGGGACCAAGCAGGGCAGAGACTGAGCCATGGAAAGCTCTCTGAGATCATGGGCTAGAATGTGTATTGTGTGCAGGGAGCTGGCTGGCAACTTAGATGTACAGGGAGCACAGAACTGAAAGTGTAACTCAAGGCTATGTTTCTTGGTAATATAACTTGGCAATGATAATACACTTAACAAATGCTGACTGTCACAGTAAAGCAGGAGGGCTCCCAGAGTAGGAAGATCAGAACAGGCCCTAGAGACTGTTTTATAGCAGGCAAAGGTTCATACTTTAAGTCTGTCTCTGAATGGAGGATAAAGGATAGAACTTGGAAGTCTTACAGTGGATATGCTGGATTCTAAACCCTCTCTTGTGGTACATTTTCCCCAGTTAATTCAACATGACAGCCCTCAACAGTACACAGTCTTCAACCACAAATGTCTGCATTCTTTCTTTGTTAATGGCAAGATTATCCACCCTCTGACAATGTGCAGAATGTGTCTGTTACATTTTCCATATGTAGGGACACTTGTGCAGCTTCTCACTGCGCTGGACTTCAGCTTTCATCACTGCTGCAGTCAGGACCCCTTCCTTGGGCCTGTGAGGTCCCTCACACATTGGTCTCCTGACACTTGTATACAGGATCATTTCTCCATGCACAGTCCTGGTCACAATCCACTCTCCCGCTCAGCCCCTCTGGTCATCCCACAGTCTGTCCTATGTTCCAGATATCTGAAACTGCCATCTGATTTATCCTCCTCCTTCTGCATTCCAGTAGAACTAGGGTTTCCCTGTCAGACTCCTGCCTTCCAATCCTCACACATGCCTTTGCTCTCGCTTCTCTTGGTTGATGTTTCCTTGGCAAACTTCTCAGACTTGAGAACTCGGCTTAGAAGCTATTTCTCTCTCGTTTTCTCACAAATTCCTTCTGTAGTAGTGAATCTAAGGTGCTATTCGTTGTGGGTTTTTTATTTTTAAAACATTGGGCTTCTGTGATTTTTTTTTTATAATGATGTGATCTGATTACACATTTTAGGATGTTTATCTGACTCACCTTCCTTCTTAGTTCATGATTCCAAATGTTGTTGCTCAGTCTTCTTCTCCCTTGAGGACGGGATCCTAGCCAGGGAATGGTGGCACCCATGGTGGGCAGGTCTTCCACCTCAATTAATATGATCAAGATAATCCCCCACAAGCAGGCCAGAGGTCTGTCTCCCAGGTGATTCTAGATTCTGTCAAGTTGACAATCTATTATTACCATTACAACTCAGTGAAAGGCCCCAGCCATAGCACTCTGTATATCGTGGGGACTTAGGACATGAAAACAAACGTAAACCAAGGAATGTCTGTGACTGGAAACCTGTTGTATACAGTTGTAAAGTCCATTCACAAGCCACCAACTCCAGAGCTGTCTACAGATCCCACAGAAAGTAGCCACGTCACGAAGTCACTTACAAGCCTTCCTTCCTTCCTGGGATTTCTTTACTGTCAGATCATTTGACTTTTAAGCCCAACGCAACATTCTTTTTTACTTATTGATAGGTGTGCATGCCAGATAGAATATTGCTAACCAGTTTTCTTTTGCTCACCAGGTTATGGTGGAGAATTCAGATTTTACTCCATCACAAGTGGGGTGTCTCTTTACATTCCTCGCTCGGCAGCTCGCAAAACCTGACAATACCTTGTTTGTGAACAGAACCCTCTTTGATCAAGTAAGTGACTTTACAATGAGACCTGGAACTGCTTTCTTCTCTTCTCTGTTCATAGACAAGACAGACTGCTGGGATCTGGGGTCAAGCTTGGGATCTATTGTGTGTTTTAATGTGTTCTGGGTTATGTGATCTTTGCCCAGGGCCTAGCATTATGGGGGCATGGCTATCAATAGTCTATCTTAGTAGTTATTTGGTCACTCTGAGTTGCTTAGGATTTCTGCTTCTTCATTCGCTAACATAAGAGCCTCTTTCTCTGATGGTAAGACCCTTTTGGTTGCCTGGAGAAGGAGCTACTTTGAGAACTCTTGCAATTGCTTATAAATCACTTTCCTCCAGGCATTTCCCAGCCAGTCAGAACATCCCCTACATGTCCACAGGTAGTGTGGAAGCCACCTTCTGTCTAAAGAAGCCAGGAGTGATAAGACGATGCATTGAGCACTTCTACCACCCAGCAAAGCCTCGTGTGCATTCACTAAGTTTTCCAGAGATTCTGAAATCAGTTCATTTATCCTCATTTTTTTCAGAGAAATCCCAGAAAGGTTAAATAACTCATCTAAAACCAGGCTTAGGGTAGGTTTTTGTTTTTTTGTTTTTTTTTTTTCTAGTACAAATCTTATGTGTAGGATTTAGATTCAAATGTGCTGACTGAAGCCCATTCCTGCTTAAGGAACTCAAAAGGAAGTGCCCCCAGTTACATTTCTCAATAGTAAAGAAATCTGAATAGGACACATTCTAAATATAGGTGTCTTTGAAGCCCGATGCACACAGCAGGCCATTGGCTGGGACATCACCGTCCACGCAGATGTTTGTTGATGACATTGGATAATCATTGCTGTTCCCTTTGGCCAGGTCCTCGAGTTCCTCTGTAGCCCAGACGATGACTCCCGCCACTCTGAAAGACAGCAGGTATGGACACTAGAACTCTGTGCTGAAGATTGGGGATAAAGTCTGTCTTAGTTACTTTTGCTGTTGCTGTGATAAGATATCCTAACAAAGGCACTTTAAGGGAGAAAGCACTTCTTTTAATTCATGCGTAGTCCATCATGGCTGAGAAGTTTTCTCTGCAGGGGCATGAGGCAGCTGGTCATGTGAACTACAGGAGCCTGAGTGTTGGTACATTCCATCTGGGGAGCATCCTAGGGTGCCACTGCACGGAGGGCCCCACCCACCCCTAGTTAGTACTGGGATAGTACCTAGCCGCCACTTCTGTCCCCTTGTGCCCCTTACATGAGGTATGCTTTATTTAAAAGCCTTTACACTGAAATTGTGGGTACTACGTCAACCCACTTAAAATGGATACAAAACTTTGTAAGGTATTAAGTCACTTTGTAAGGTTTATAGTTGTGACTGTTAAGCTGGCTTTCATGGTGGCAGTGCACAGCTCAGACTCGGATGAAGAGCGTAGACTGGCGGCAGTGAACGTTAACCACTGTGGCCCAGCAACTGCGTCAGACTACTTAGAGAACAGGACGAGCAGCTCAGGTTCCTGTTAGGCTAGACGGAGAACAAGTAACGGGGAGGGAACTTTTCTGTTTGCACCTGTTTGTCTATAGTTGTGAAGGTGGATCGTGGCGTGCCTGGTGTGTGCACAGCCTCTTAATATATAAACCTTTGACAGAAGGTGAATTAACACGGTGAGATTGCTTTCCAGGGTTTAGTGTTTAGATGTGGCCAAGTGTGAACATTAAATTCAGACTAACCACAGCACCTTATCCATATTAATTAACAAAGGTTCCCATTCAGATGATTTCCCCTCCTCAGTTTTTAAAGTGGTAAAAGTTAATGAGATAAGTTGTTCAAGGTCACAATACAAATTAGTACTTGGTGACTTCCTTCCCGCTGACCCAGCACTCCTGACACTGCTTGTCACACATTAGACTTGGTTTATGCAGGATTTCTTAGTATTTCCCAGTGGTGTGCTCACAGACAGTAATTAGTTTCCCAAATATAGTTTCTGATATGACTGTTGCCATTTGTGTAAATTTATGTAGATTAAGTAAGGTGAAAGTAAAACCTGTCAGAACTTTACTCTCTCATCAGTGGAGTGACTGCTTTGCCCGGTCAGATAGCAGGTTGATTTTTATTATTTTCTTTTAGTACATTTTCATATGGACACCTCCCCCAGCACACAGCCCTAACCATTACCCTCTCTTGTCACTCCTTATAGGTAATACTTTTGAATAATAGCAACAATAATAAACTGTTCCCCTTCCCGTTACAATGTAATGCCTACAGTCAGATACTGTGTGTGAGCATGAGCCACAGGACAAATTTCTGGAGTCAGGTCTCTCCTTCTACCATGTTGGACCCAGACTCAAGTTGGCAAGCTTGGGGCCAAGCCCCTTTACCTACGTGCTGGCCCAGTCATTCGGACTTTTAAGCTTAACAGCCTTATTAATATTTTCTCCATTTTCTTTGTCAGGGACCGACAAACTATTGCTGTCAAGGAGCCAAAAGTAAACATTTTAGGTTGTGTAGGCCACAAATGAGTCTATCTTCTTTTCTTTGTTTGCTTGTTTTTACAACCCTTCAAAAAGTAAGATTTTAAATACCATTTTGATGATTTGTAGGGATCCTACGGTGGCTTACTTAATCTTCTGTGGTGCTGTCAGTAAACACAGACCTGGAAGACGCTTAGCTGCACACCTGTGTGCTGCCTCCACCGTCCAGATACAGCTGCAGTAGGCTTAAATAGCCCCAAGAGCAGACAGAGCAGCAAAATACGATTTAATAATAGGAAATGATGATTTTTGAGTTTCATTATGGTTGTTTTTAATGCACATAGTTACAAATTAGTTTAATTTTTAATAATACTGAATAACTTGCTTACAAAAATCCCTGGTGATGACAGTCAGGCTGAGTTGGTAAGACTGGCTTCAACTCATTCCATTATTTTATTCCAAACTGGCAGAGCGAGTAGGCTTCATTCCACTTTTATTGTATGTGACAGTGCATTCCAGTGCTCCAAATGGATTAAATTTGGGCCTTGAATGAAAAATTTGGATCAGTTTTGTTCAACATCAAAATAATAAACAAAATGTTCTTGCTGAAGGTCCCTTGTACTCTGACAAGGGTTCCGTCTCTCAGAACCCTGAGCTCTCTCAGGCAGGCCCGAGGCCCTAGCTGCATGGTTGTCTTGCTTACAGTTCATCTTCAGCTGCTGTCATGAAAATGATGTGAGATCCAATATTTTTGGTTTTTCTTTTTTTTTTTTTTGCCTTTGTTTTTGAGATGAAGTTTTGCTCTGTTGCCCAGGCTAGCCTAGAATTTATTATCTCCTGCCTCAGCATCTTGAATACACTGTGATACCTGGATTAAAATGTCCCCTTGTGGCCCAGGCTGACCTTGAACTCACTATGTAGCTGAGCATGACCTTGAATTCCTGATCTTTCCAAACTTGAGGATTATAGGCAAGTGATACCATGCCTGGGGATCAGACTTATAATTTCATGACCGCTAGGCAAGTCCCCTACCGAGAGCCCTGGGATGCACCATTTTAAGTCTAAGTCCAATGGCATGAACTCCGTTCCACAGTCTCCAGCTGATCCACCTTCCCAAACAGAGCTATAATTGCTTTAAACAGCAGTTCCATGTTCTCCCACTTCCAGGCTCCCAGTCACAGTCTTTATTTTCTCTCTGTTCTGGCTCCTCATATAAGTTTAGGCATACAGTGTTTATTGTCCATCCCTTTGGGCTTGATTTCATTAGCACAGAATCTTTAAGGCTTATTCATATTGTACCATTCATCCAACCTTTCTTTCTGTTTTGAAACCAAATAATATTAATTTGTATGTATGTGTGTGTTTGAGTGTGTGTTACCTTATTTGTCTATTCATCCATGATAGACATTTGAATTGTTCCTACCTTTGTATGTTTTGAGAGTTGCTAATAGACACACACATGTGCACGTGTACACACACACACACACACACACACAAACCTATATTTAATTAAAATAATTAGTGTGTAAAGCTGGGCACTGTCTGTGGAATAGATTTACAAAAACATAAGGCATAAAAGTAGCAAAACTAACTGCTTAGGGCCAGGGAGATGGTACACTGGATAAGAGAACCAGGCACTCTTGCAGAGCACCAAGCACCCATGCAGAGGATTCCTAGCACTCGTGTGGTGCTCTTGGCCATTTGTAACTCCACTTCCAGGTCACCCAATGCCACACCCTCTTTTATCATCTACAGTCTCCAGGCATGCACACCTGGTGTGTGTGCATGCAGGCACAACACTCATACCATGCAAACAAGCAACTTCTTAGAAAAAGGCATTAGGGGTATTTAGAAGTTAGTGAAAGTGTGTGGGATATACCTGGAAACACTGTGGTAAGCCTTTCCTGTTTGAAGAGCAGGGTCATCATGTGGCAGTGAATGCAGCCCCAAATATCACCAAAGTGATAAGACACGGGGAGGAGGTTTTGGGCTGCATGGCTGCATGGCTTCATGGACTCCTAGAGAACTAGTATATGAAGCAGTTCTCAAAGTGTTTGTTTATTCTTCAGGTCCTTTTAGAATTGCTGCAGGCCGGAGGCATAGTTCAATTTGAAGAGAGTCGGCTCATCCGCATGGCAGAGAAGGCAGCATTGTGAGTTGTTTGGAAGCTGTATATTAATTTTCTGTAGTTCTGTTATTCTCTAACATGGAACCTAGTTTATTTTGCATTTCTGCTATTTTAACTAAGAAAGGGCATACCCAGAGTGAGTTCCAGGACAGCCAGGGGCTACACAGAAAAACCCTGTCTCGGAAAAAAAAAGGAAAAATAAAAGGGCATACCAACAACAGTAACAAAAACATAAGCTTAGGAGAGTGGGGCTTTTTGTTTTTGTTTTGTGTTTTTGGCTTTCACATGGACTC
>JADRCC010563466.1:0-10013 GCA_019843855.1 Hylomyscus alleni
AAAGTAAGACTTGCACCTAGTTGCTTGGCTCTGGGTAATTTAGAAGCAACCTTAACAGTCATGTAATGCTACTGCCAAGTTCCTCCTCCCTCCCTCCCTCCCAATAAACATTCTTCTCTAATACTATGTGTACTTGAATGGTCACTTTCAACTCAAACATTTATTCTACAACTTCTGCATCCCTGTTTACCTTAGCCTGGTAATCCAGGAACTGGTAACCAGGAACAGATACAGAAGTTGCAGGCTCTGAGACTGGCCTTGTAGCTTATGTTCTACTATGTTCTGGCATGGGCATGGGGTCCAGGAGGAGGTGACCCTGAATAAAACAGGCACCTTCTGCTCTGAAACCCCTTCTAATCTAAGAAAGATAAGATGTGTCTTTCAATCCATACTGGTATTGAGCTAAGTAGCTATAGCCAAAATGAAAATAAAGTGCTACACACTGAGAAGATAGGAAAGCAAGCCTGGCCTCTAACACTCGACAGGGTCTGGAGAAAGTCACCCCGAGTAAAGTAATGACAGTGCTTGGTGCTTGAATGAGGGCTGAGCATCACATTTACCTCGAGAGTTATACTCTATTTTCGTTTGGAAGGCTTTGTATACTGTTCTTGTGTGTCTTGAATAGTTCATACTTATTAACTTTATAGGAATGTGTGTTCATAGGAAGCCTGTTAATCAAATTGCCAACATAAATTACTTTCTCTCATTTTTTGAAGGCCTGTCCAATTAATAAAAGGCTGATGCTTATGTAATAGAGCTATTTTGGGCCACTGGGGGGCTGGTAGAAACTGAACATTTATTGATTCAATATAGTTTTCCTGTCACTATGAAGACATTTGTTCAATATTAAAATGAAAAATGATGGTAAAATTGGAAAAAAATGTAAGAAAAGAAATTTATGAAAAACAATTCTCCAACTTGAGAATAATACTGCCTTGCAGCCAGCTGTGATTTAAACTTGTACCTAGTGAGGGTCGGCAGCTGAGGAGCATACATTTCCAGGAAAGCAAGGCATTTAGGATTGAGTTCCTGTTACTGACTTGCTCTTAGACAACATGCCAAGTCTCTTTAGGATGAGACAGTCGACCCACTGTGAAAGCTCAGTGTGAGTACTGCTGTGACATTCACACTACAGTTTGTGTTTTTTATGTCAAGATTTCTAAGGAGTTTTAAAACAATGTTTTCTATAATGACATGGAGAGTGGTTAACTTTTAAAATAACTGTGCTTTTAAAATAGCTTCTAATTAGTACAGTACAGAACTGTAAATGGCTGAAGTTGACTCCAGTGGCTTTGCCATATTTTCTTAGTAGATGGGTGTAATTCAACATAAAGCCATGTAGTAAGGCAGAAGTTTGGGAAGAAGAAGGGTCATGGAAAAAAAATTCTTCACAACAGAAGAAACAAAATAACTTTAAGTGATTACATAACTTTGTAAGAAGGTAAAATATTCTTAGGAAAATAAAAATTATTACTAAGGCAAAATAATAAATCTAGACCTGTGTTTTGCCTTTTCCTTAAAGGTAAGGAGAGAAGGAGGAACAATTTGCCTCGAGTATTGTTGAGGTAATCTTTCTTCAATGTTGAAGGTGTGTCTATGTCTCTGTATTTTCAATTGTTAATACTATACCAACAGAGAGCTAAGTGCTGGCAGGATTCTGGTACTGTCATTTCTATAGCCCATCACTGAAAATATCTGTCCTTCCTCACTTTCCTAAAGGCAATCTAGAAATGTATCAGAGGTTGTCTCTCTACTGATTGGTTGTAATAAAGATCTAATGGCCAGTTGCTCAGACAAGAAGGAAAGGGGCAGAACTTCCAGGCAGAGAGTAACTCAGGGAAAAGAAAGCAGGAGAGAACTGAGGGGACCAGACACAGAGGGCAACAGACACAGACCAGAGCAGACCAGAGCAGAGAGATATAGAGCTATCTACATTGTGGGCCTTAGGGAAAACTGCCCCAGCAGCCTCCACGTCTTATTTATACTGCTGGTGGGTGCCAGAAAGTCCTGCTATAGAGGATGAGATCTTTGTACAACCGGACTGTCAAAACCTTCTTAGTCTAAATAACATATTTCTAAGGAAGTATATGCCAGCCAGCTAGAAAACTAGGGTCTCAGGTGTTTGAATAGGTTTATCCATCATAATATCCTACAAGTTCTAGGATACAGCATGTATTACTTTCCCCATCATGCATCCAACATCAGTCTTGGCTACCATTAGGCTTCTGCCTTAGAGTTGAATACCAACATTAGACCCATTCTCACCATGCCCCAGGTCCAAGTTATCAAAGCATTCTAAAATCATCTGTCCACTGTTGCCCTCTATAGCCCACCAACCACACAGCAAACTGAGGGTTGTTGAGTCATGAATTAGGCCATAAATCTCTTCTAATTAACTTGTGCTTATTTCCACTTATGTTAGAATAATGCCCAAACAGCTCACCAAATTCTCATGGGTCCTTGACGATGTAGTATCTAAACAATGACAGCTTATCAAGCAGGATTTTAGGCTGGTACCTTTACACCTGTTATTCCCAACTCCTGCATCTGATTCCTTCGTCATTGTTCAGTAGAAGCCTTGAAGTATTGGATTGCTTTTTGTTCACTAGGCTTTTCTGTATGTGTGAGACATGTTTTCAATGACATCAATTTCTTTAATAGATACACTATAGCATAAATGATCTATTTCTCATAAATCAATTTGGGTAAGCTGTCTTTTTCAAGCAATTTGTCCATTTTTGTTGAAATGGTTTTGCAGTTACACCAAGGAATACTAAAAGCAGAAGTAAATATGGTATCAGATTTTCCTCTTGAAGCAAAGTGTACATTCCTTTGACTCTACATGGTACTGGGTTTTCATCTCCATGGCTACATTAACTGGCAAACTTAAGGGTGCCTAGGAGACACTGCAAGGTATTCCCACTGCCTGGCAAGTATGCTTAACTCCTGCATGAATTTTTCTGTTTTCTGAAGTGATCATTCATCTGTTTGGTAATAAATATGGAGAAACAAGTTGAACTCAGTTGAGTTCAGCACCTGCAAACCAGCCCAACCACTGTTCCCTAGCCACAGGCATATCACATTCTCTGGATGTAGAAGACCAAAGAGCAACACTTTCTTTTTGGAGAAAAGTGGAGGAAGAGGGGGGAGAAGTGGTGGTAGTGGTGGTGACAATGGATTTATTTATTGTTTGTTGCTTGTTTTGTTTGTCTGCTTGCTTGCTTGTTTTGCAGTGCTAGGAACTGAGCCTTCTATATGTTAGGAAAATAAATGCTCTACCAATAATCTACATCTCTTCACCGTAACAGTGGGCATTAAACTTTAGCCAACATCCAAATTACTCATTAAGACACAAACTGTGCTTACCACTCTGAGTTCTGATTCGCTACGTCTGAAGAACAGCCCTGGAATCCCTAAGAAATCCCTACATTTGGGCCAGTGTTGCCAATCTGGAGAGTACAGCTTAGACTCCACTGTATAATGTTTCCTAGCACGTTTGTTTAGGAGCAGTCCAGCGGACAATCCATTATTAATCTGAGCATCTCCTTACTTGCAATCTGAAATGATACTACCAAACCACCAAAATCATAAGGAAAGGGCAGTACAAAAAAAAAAAAAAAAAAAAAAAAAAAACACTCCCAAAATCAGCTGACTGAAAATATTCAGTAATACTTTGAGGTTAAGAGAGAATCATGAAAATAGGCACTTACATTACACACATGCTTGCACACGCCTTTAATACCAGCACTTGAGAGGCAGAGGCAGGCAGATCTCTGTGAGTTCAAGGCCAGCCTGGTCTACATAGTGAATACCAAGACTGGTATGGCTACCCAGAGAAAAGCTGTCCCCCAAAAAACAAAAATACAAAACCAAAACAAAACCAAAAAAAAAAAAAGCCCCACAAGATAAAAGGAGAGGAGAGGGGAGGGGAGGGGAGGGGAAGAGAGGGGAGGGAAGGGGAGGGGAAGAGAGGGGGGGGGAGGGGAGGGGAGGGGAACAGAAGAAAGGAAGGGAAGGAGGGAAAGAGGAAAGAAGGAAAGGAAGAAGAGAAGGAAGGAGGAAAAGAAAATAGAAGCTAGCTCTTGCAAAATTAGGTAGTTTTATGAGAGAACTGAATCCAAACCATATAAAGAAATCTATAATTGGCCAGTACAGAGCTATTGATCCCTGGGTCAAAAATAATCAGTGACTACCTTTCTATTTATAGCCTCAGAGTACCTAATCCTGTGCTCCAGAAATCCCAACCATATACCTGGTAGCAAGAGAAGATAAAAGAAGGCAAATCTCCTAACATCCTTTTCCAGAAGTTCTACAAAATACTTTCTCTTATAATCATTAGTCCTAATTCAGCAGAGAATAACAATAGCCATTGAAGAAACTGAAAATGCTATCTTTTAACCAAGTATGATCAGATCTCTAAATAATAATGACTGATGACAACAATAATAATAGTAATTGTACTTACTGCAAAGAAAAGATAAATAGTAAGTATACTGGACAATTTTATCAACTTGACATAAGTTGAAGTCACCTTAGAGGAGAAAACCTCAAGAAAATGTCTCCATAATTTCTGGCTATATGCAAGCCTGCAGAGCATTTTCTTAATTAGTGATAAAGGGGGTTGGGCCCAGCCCATGGAGAATGGTACCATCCCTGGGCTGGTGGTCCTGGATTCTATAAGAAAGCAGGCTGAGCAAGCCATGTAAAGCAGTCCAGTGGACAGCACCCTTCCATGGCCTCTGCATCAGCTCCTGCCTCCAGGTTCCTGCCCTCACTACTTTTGGTGATGAACTATTATAAGAAACTGCAAACAAAATAAACCCTTTCTTCCTTAAGCTGCTTTTAGTCATGGTGTTTCAGCACAGCAATAGTAACGCTAACCAGAACAATAAACAACTCATTGGTTGTCCATGTCACGAGGAAAATAAAACACTGAGCTTAAATGCTAGAAGCTCTGGGCCTAGAATTACCATAAGACTTACAAATTTTATTTTACATTAAACTATCCCTTGATTTGCCACCATTATTCCTGGAACTGTTTCTAACACCTAGCAAATGCTCAATAAATATTTGTTGGAGGAATGAATATATCCCCAAGAGCCTTTAATATATCATCATAGCATAAAATAAAACCAAGTTCCACATACAACCCTGTTTCCCCTCTAAAGAGAAGTCCTAGCCATTGGAAGGCTCTTCTGGAAACAAGATACAGGCAATTTTCTAAGGACTACAAGGAGTTGTTGTTACACCAATAAACTACTCAGGGGAGATAAAAAAAAAAAAAAGACACTATTTTTTAAAAATAGGATTTCAAGCGCTGGAAAGATAGATCAGTGGCTAGGAGTGCTTGCTATTCTCCCAGATGATCTGGCACCTAGCTTGGGTAGCTCAAACTGCCTATAAATCCAGCTCTGGGGGACCCAGCACTGTCTTCTGGCTTCATACATGTTCATCTACTCATATCCAGCATACAGACACATAGACACACATACCTATGCATAAATATAATATTTAAATAACTAATTAAATAGGATCTGAATAACCAGGAAGTTGAATACATATGTACTTGTCTATGTTATGAGGCAGTAATAGTCCAGGCATGCAAAATGTTGGGGCAGGAGAGGTGAGGCAAGAAAGGCAGACACTCCCTTTCTCAGATCATTAAGTACTCTATTTTCAGGAAATCAGTTCTGTCTCCAGGGCATCACAAGTGAATAACAGGGTTAGCTTATCAGTCCTCAGTAGCCCAGATCTCAGAGATGACAAAACTGTCACAAAGAAAAGTTAAATAATTCACTCAAGAATAATTATCAAATCAGTGACCAATCTTTAAATACAAGCTACTATTACTAATGTGCACACTTAACAGTCACACATAGCCATAGAGTACATAGCCATGCATGGTATCTATACAGCTTTCCTACAACCTTACAGGACAACATAGAGGTGATAATGGTGAATTTTGGTCCTTGGATGCTTAGAAGGAGCTCTCTACATATTAATCAAAATACTCTAGCATAAATTTATGGGAACAAAATAGATACAGCTCTGCTGCCCAAAGGGAAATAAAAAAACATACTAGAAAACATTATTCCTAGATGTATAAACACAAAAGCTCTAATTATAAACCATGCTTTACAATTCTTTAAGTAAAACCTGCACACTGTTGCTAAGTATCTATCACTGAATTCTTAAGCCTGGACTACAGTAAGAAAATTATGAAACATGTATCAGAAAACTCACTATTCCCTCCTTATTTAAGGAGAAATGGGGGTATAAGTATTGTGGTGAGACTGTCTGCTGTTGTTAACGACAGGAACTCCCTGCTAGCAACAGTGCTTACCTTAGCCAGCACCCAAGGCAAGAGTAAGCATCTTACTCATCTTTATCTCAAGCTTACTGAAGAAGCCACTGCTATTGCTCCAAGATCACTATTTTAGATTCTTATCTCCACAACTATTAATAGTGTTCCTCTTTCTCCAACTGATCACCAGTTCATTTTAGAAAATACTTAAATAAATAATAAAACTCAATATTCATATCTTGTATGATTTTCTAGTATTGATATTACTTCCTAATTTTCTGGTGTTAAACACTTTGCATTTTAAATGACAACGGACATCTAGAGCACGTATATGACAGGAAGGCTTCGGGTTTGTTCTTTTTGTAACTATAAAGGAACACTGGTAGCCTCGCAAAGAGCCAGAGAGCTACATGAAAGAAGATGCTACAAGTAAAAGAAATCAAAAGTCCAAGCCACAGAACTCATGAGGGTTTGTTTCCTCCGATTTTTGACTGACTGGCTTGCTCATATTCCCCTCTAGGGGGAGCAGTCCTACACAGCAGAGAGCTGTCCATTAGTCAACTGCTTCACAACTGCAGGTGTCAACACATAGCCGATCTGAAAGGCTGCAGGTACTAAGGAACAGAATAAAAGACATGATTCGCATCCTGTATCTAATACATTCTTCACACACATAATATTATCACATGATTAAAGATTAAATTTATGAAAAACTTCATTAGGCATGGCAAATGACTCAGAAGGTAAAAGAGCTTACCATGTAAGCCCTGACAACCTGAGTCAGATGAGAATGAGAACTGGCTCTTGAAAGTTGTCCTGTGACCTGTGCACAAGTTCTGTGGCATCAAAGAACATATACATACTGCATACATACATGCACACACACACATACACACAAAGTGAGGGAGAAAGAAAGAATAAATACAATTGTTATAAAAGAAAGAAAAAATTATTTAGGAAAATGAAGCATGCATTTATTAAAATAGGATATGTGGGAGTTTTTATTTATTTATTTATTATATGTAAGTACACTGTAGCTGTCTTCAGACACCCCAAAAGAGGGCATCAGATCTCATTACAGATGGTTGTGAGCTACCATGTGGTGCTGGGATTTGAACTCAGGACCTTCAGAAGAGCCGTCAGTGCTCTTTAACTACTGAGCCATCTCTCCAGCCCCTGGTTTTTTTTTAAGAACACAGTAAATTAAAAGCCTGGGGGAACCCCTACCTTGAACATACTATCACATGATTTATACAATTATCGCAGTATTTATTGCACTTCAAGTGACTTCAGAGAAAACAAGTGATCCCAGCTCTCAGAGCTCCAGCCCATGCTACTAGCATGAGCCATACTCATGAAGTCAAAAGCCAAGAGCCCAATAACCCAGAAACACAAGAAAACATAGCATTCTAGCCTAGAATGTCATACAGTCAGTGAAAAAGGCAAGCATTCTTGTATACTATAAAGTAACAGAAGTTTCTTATAACTGAGTTGTCTACCCACAATTTAGCAGACTTGCTGTTTTCTATGGGATGCATTTTGGGGATGTAAACAAACTCAGGGTTAGAATCCTAGGTCTGCGGTTCAATGCTAGCCAAATTCACTTCTACTTGCCTGTTTCTGTACAGTAGGGAAAAGATTAAATGAAATTAACAAGGAGCTTAGAACGCAGCTTATCACATGGAAAGGGCTTAAGAAGTACAGTTATTATTACACAAACCATTAGCCAGGATTTGTGACTATGAGGCGTTCTAAAATCCCTACTATGTTTAACCAGTCTACCCCAGGCCAGCTCCCAGCTCCCACGAAGAAGTGACTGGTAAATGGACAGGTTAGGAAAGGCTAGGTTGTTCAATATGTACCAATGAAATAAGAAAGGAAGTCACTGAAGGTTATTTAAGAGAGGTTTTATCATTCCAAAGAGAGATAGAAAGCAACATGATTATGACATGATACGGCATAGGTGGCTTTCTCCTGAGTCCTCATTTCTGATATTAAGGTTTAATACAAAATGTCTCCCATAAGCTCATAATTTGAATACCTGATTCCCCAGTTGGGTACTTTAATATGCACTTTAATTTTAAACAAGGTCAATTCAATAGTAATATCTGTCTGATATGTCTTTTAAATATACCTATATATTTAATATAATATTATATATTATATATATGCTCAAATAAAAAACTCTACCCTCTCTAATGAGACCCCACCACCACTACCAAACTGTAGTGGGAAAAGTTGTAAAGTTCCCAAGAGACACGATAGACTGGAAAGAAAAAGTGCTTTCATGTTAGCATCTCACAATAATCCATGCTGTAGGATGAGAAAATTAGTCTAGAAAACCACTACAGAATTTTAAAGTCCAAGGAAATATTTATTCTATTTTTTAAAAGGGGGCTGGCTACCAGGTTCATGACTTATCATTTGGGTGACCCAAAGTGAACTAAACCACAATTAAGTTCTCCTGTAAACCCTGGTGCAGAGACATTCAAAAACTATAACTTACCTGTCACTTTTCCCAGTAAAATCACCTAAATTTAACTGACGTTTCAACAATGGGCAATAATTTAACCCATCCTTTTTGAATTACAATGTAGTTCATTCTATTAAATATAGTGAAGCTACGTGGAGGTTAATGTTATAGTGCCCACTTAGTTTCCATTGAGAAACAGTGTTACCATTTTCTGTAATTCAATTGATTAAAAAGAAAACTAGAGGTGACACTTTCTGAGTGATAAAGAAAAGGCCTGCCAGCCCAAGCTTGGCTTTTCAAAGCATACGGATTCAATTATGAAACAGCAATGCCTCAACTACTGACTTCTTACCTGGCTCTAGTTTTAGTTATTTTCTACTTGGGAAAGTTGGAGTTCGAGGCCTTCGTCCAGGATTTAGACAGGAATGCATATGAACACTTGCATGTTGACAACTTACCATCCTCCCAAACTTAGGGGAAACATGGGTCCAAATAGTGAGCATCTAAAAGAAGACCAACTCAAAGAATTTACATGCCCTCTGAAAACCGCATGCCCCCAAAGTTATGTTTGACAAGGAAGTAAAAGCTGTGAAATCACCATAAAGATTGTGATTTCTGGGGACTAGGAGACATATCTCAGTGGACAAGGACATGCCTAGTTTAGCATGTGTGAAGCCCTGAGTTCAATCCACTAAAGGAACTCAGGAGATTGGTTTATAAACTTCTAAACATCTATCCGGAACAATTAAAGACTAGGGATCTGTGAATTTGAGGAACAGGAAAGACACAGAATTTAGAATTGAAAAGAGGTGAAAAGAGGATGGGAATGATGTAAACATAATATTCACATTTAAAATTCTCAAAAAATTAAATGAAATAAAATTAAACTATCTAAAATGTTTTTTCAGCAACACAATTGGTGAACTGTAAAGGATAAGAGGAAAAAATAGAAACTTTTCACATTATGGAAATGCTAAATAAACCAAACAAACTACTTTCTTATAGTGCCATGCAGAATGAAAAGAAACTGTAGTCACTATCAACAGAGCAAAAGGAAATCTGGTGCTGCCACTTTAAAAGGCAGCTTCTTAAGTAAGGACAAAACAAGAAAGTGAAAGCTGAAGAGCCATCATAGGATCAGTTTTCACAAACAGGAAATGCAAAAATCGTAGACTGTTTCACCTGTGTTATTCTCCACAGTAAGCAAAACAAGTGGACAAGGTTCCGCATGGGCTG
>JADRCC010563469.1:2050-21972 GCA_019843855.1 Hylomyscus alleni
GAGAGAGAGAGAGAGAGAGAGAGAGAGAGAGAGAGAGAGAGAGAGAGGGAGAGATTGTATATTTATTATCTTACAGTTTCCATTTTTATTTTAGGATGCATTCCTTCCATTTATTTTAAGAAGTTTGCTATAAAACTATGCTGAGTTATGCTGGCTAAGCTTCATATTTAATGTTTACCATTATTGTATCTAGAGGTCAGTCCACTGATTGGTTTATATCATTGAGGCTTACAGAAGCACACATGGTATTTGTTGCCACAATGTAGGAATCATATAAGAAGATAATTTTCAGAACGTGCCTGTATTATCAAACAATGTTCTTGAAACATGTGGGTTTTCCTTGTTCTACTTTGCATTTTATAAATGGGGACACCAACTTAATGGCTTGTTTGCTCTCTGCAAAATGAGTAACTTTTGTGAATACATATAGAAGAATGTAGTTTATTTATAGAGAGGCACATTAATGCTTTCTTGGCTGTAAATCTGCCACGGAACCCTAATTACTCTCTCCTCTCTTCTCAATGAGGCTCTGTGAAGTTCCCATAATAGTTACTAGCTGTGAATAAGAGTATTATAAAAGCCACTTCAGAAATTGGCCACAAAGTCGAGCTCAACAAAAAGTGATAAACCTTAAGAGCTATGTAAAAATCATAAAAACAAAGCGGCTCACTTTATAAATTATTTAGTTTACTTCACTTCCTGGGAAAACTTGAGTAAAACAACATACTTACAAGCAGAGTGGGCTCGGTTCTAGATGAATAGCTACTGTGTTCGTGAGTGTGAACTGTGAACTTGACCCAAGGTAAAATCACTTGGGAAGACAGTCTTTTTTTTTTTTTTTTTTTTGGTTTTTTGAGACAGGGTTTTTCTCTGAATAGCCCTGGCTGTCCTGGAACTCACTCTGTAGACCAGGCTGGCCTCAAACTCAGAAATCCGCCTGCCTCTGCCTCCCAAGTGCTGGGATTAAAGGCATATGCCACCATTGCCCGGCTAAAATATGTAGCCCAGGCTGGCATTGAACTTGTGATCCTCCTGCCTCTGCCTCCTTCTACAAATCCTACTGGCGTGCGCCACCACAACCAATGGGAAGATGGTCTTAATGATTATCTAGATCAGATTGGCCTGTGGGCATGTGTGTGTGTGAGAGAAGTATCATCGTAGTTACTTCGTGTGTGAGGTAGAAAGACCCACCCTGAATGTGTGTAGAACCATTTCATGTGCTGAGCGTTAAACTATATAAGTGTGAAGAAAACTCTTTGAGCAGAAGCAGCAAGCAAGCAGAGATGTATGTTCACTCTTTCTCTGCTTTCTGCTGTAGATGTGATGTTTTGATTTTCTGCCCTGACTTTCTCACAATGGTGGACTGTAACCTAGAATTGCAAGCCACATAAGCATTTCCTGCCATATTTGCAATTGTATAGTTTAAGAAAAAATGTTCTCTAACTCCTTCATTGGGGACCCTGTACTCAGTTCAATGGATGGCTGTGAGTCTCTACTGTATTAGTCAGGTACTGTCAGAGTCTCTCACGAGACAGCTATATCAGGCTGGAGTGCCCTTCCTTCAGTCTCTGCTCCATAGTTAGTCTCTGCAACTCCTTGCATGGGTATTTTGTTCCCCCTTTTAAGGAGGAATGAAATGTCTTCCTTTTTCTCGAGTTTCTTGTGGTTTGTGGATTGTACTTTGTGTATTCCAATCTTCTGGGCTAATAACCACTTATCAGAGAGTGCATACCATGTGTGTTCTTTTGTGATTGGGTTACCTCACTCAGGATGATATTCTCTAGATCCATCCATTTCCCTAAGAATTTCATAAATTCATTGTTTTGCAGCCTCTTAGTACAAACAACAATATGAACTAACTAGTACCCTCAGAGCTCTCAGGGACTAAACCACCAACCAAGGACTATACATGGTGGGACTGATTGTTCTGGCAGCATGTGTATAGCAGAGGATTGCAAAGTTGGTCATCAATGGGAGGAGAGGCCCTTGGCCCTGTGAAGATTCTGTGCCCCAGTGTAGGGGAATGACAGGGCCGATAAGTGGGAGAGGATGGGGTGGCAGGCATGGGGAGGGGGGAGGCAACAGGGGTTTGTTCTTGTTGTTTTTGTTTGTTCATTAAAAAGAAAAAATAAGTAAAAAAAAGAAAAAAAGAAAAAGAAAAAATGTTATGAAGAGCAATCAGGGGATAGTGCATTCAGCTTCTGGGAGCCTATAGGCTAAACAAAGTAGGTGCTATGTTGTGTTGTGTGACTAACGACCAAAGGAACCTTGTCCTGAGCAGGTATGACAGCTCCAATAGTCTTACAGAATCAGATTTTCAGCTTTCTTTATAGGATGCTTTTGCATCTTCGTCAGCACCTGTTGTCTATTAATCGTCCGAACATAGAGCATTTTAAGAAGGGAGGAATAGAAGATAAAAGAAGATTCCCCAGTAGAGTTAAGTGATTCCCAGAGAACCAGCAGTGCATTCTTACATCTTACTGTATGTCTACCACAGAAAGCTGAGTACGAAAGGCAGTTAAGGGTCTGGTTACAAGAAAATCTCAGTTATTGGATTCAGTCATAAGCATTCAAGTTGACTTCCGAATTTCCCCTGCAACAAGCTTGCTCTTCTTTTCCCCCCTTCCTTCCTTCCTTCCTTCCTTCCTTCCTTCCTTCCTTCCTTCCTTCCTTCCTTCCTTCCTTCCTTCCTTCTTTCCTTCCTTCCCTTCTTTCTGGTTAACTCACACAAGTCATTCTGCCTCTCAACATTTTAGCTGCAAATACAAATATGAAGTTGGGTCAGGTCTCCAGGACTTGAGCAGCGGAGGAGACAGACTGTCAGTAGGCCATTTAAGTTTACATGCTAGCAATGAACAATTTACTGAGGAGATATTCGAAGCAGAGATGAGCTCAATTTAAACAAATGTAGGGCTTTCTGGAAGAGATCCCAAGAACCTAACTCTGAGGGAGGTGAGTGACATTCCAGCCTTTGGGAATATCACTAAGAAAGGGATGAAGGAGAGACAAATTATTGTAATTAGGAAATAGCAGTTTGGGGTGGGGTGGGGGAAGCAGGAGAGAAAGCAGAAGGCAGAACTCCAAGTCCACGGATAGCCTCACTGGGTTTAACCATGGAGTTCCCATGGTCATGCTAAATTTTAGATATGCCATTCTAAGTGGTATGTGGAGGTGTCCAAGGAGGGCAAATTTAAAAATCCATCGGGGGGGGGCATCCCTGCATCAGGTAAAGAAGGATAGAAACCTGATAGAGCATAAATAGTAAAGATAAGAAGGTTGGTAGAAACATGAGGGAGGAGCAGTTCACATGGAGAGATGAAGGCAATGGGAGAGGCAAGAGTTTATTTTTCTGTTTTAGGAAACCAGGTGGAAGATGCACCTTGGTTGAAATGATAAATGTATGTATAGGAGGAGAAAGTGAGTTTGAAGCGTCTGTAACATTACCTGGAAATAGTAGGCAATTATATAGACAAAGTTAAAGCTTGAGAGCAAGGTAAATGTTGGGTTCTTCAGAGAACAGAACCAGTCATTTCCTGTCTTTATTTATCGTTCTATGTCTTCACCTTTCCCCTCGTCCAGTCTCAGGTGGATTTGTGCAGGATCCTAACAAGCACACACAATGAACTAATGGGGAGTGCGGAATTTGGTGTCACGACCGGAAGAGACATTAATCAGAGTATGGAGCTAAGGAAAAACTACGTAGGCTACAGAGGCCCCCGTGGCAGCAATCCTCGCTCTGACCTTTTAGTCTTGAGCTCTCTGGCAATCAAAGCCAGCAGGAAGACCTCTTGCTCCTTTGCAGAAAGGAGAAAGTTTCTCAGTTCCTTGGGGAAAACAGAACTTTGTCTTTAGTACAAAGTTCTGAAAAGTTTTTTCCCCCCAAGTATGAGGCTCTCTATATGAGGGCTATGAACCGTAGGCATCACTCTTGACATCCTTCATGCAGCATGTTGTCTTTAGATAAGAGTCACATACTCTTATATGTCAAAGGCTGTGATTATATGAGGATCTTCCTCTAATAAAATAAAACAATCTGTAGGACCAGTCAAAGGGAAAAATATACCCGTTTTTTTCTCCCTTTTGAGTTAAATCTATCTCCACTCTCAGGCCTCTCCCAGCCATTCAGTGCCCCATTCTGCATTCAATCCAGTTATGTATTTTTGTTTTGCCTTACTCTCTGTTAACTGTTACAATTCAACCAATAGCCATAGGAGTCATGATAACCAACTCAGTTTTGAATTTGTTATGTTTTTAATGTCTTTATCAAAAGGGATACCGGAAGTCTAGTATAGAATTGGTGATGGCCAACAGATCTGTGATAACGAAAGCTATAAATTTCTGGTACACCACCTTTGGTACTTCACCAA
The DNA here is from genome assembly GCA_019843855.1 of Hylomyscus alleni. Lineage (NCBI taxonomy): Eukaryota > Metazoa > Chordata > Mammalia > Rodentia > Muridae > Hylomyscus > Hylomyscus alleni. The sequence goes on from JADRCC010563469.1 coordinate 6,418, forward strand.
GTTAATGAAATATGGTATATGATCTATCTAGATTCCCTCAGGTCACACCATGAATTTATATTATTGTCTCAACTATGAACTGAAAGTGTTCCTTTTTATTTTCTTTTTTATATTAATCGTTGAGTTGTACCCGAATAAAGCAACCAGTGAAACCGCTGTTGAGATAATAGAAAACATACCCAGTTCAAGCTTCCCGTTAAAGAGAGTGCTACATAATAATCTTTGAGCAAGAAATATAATGTAGTAAGAAGTCATGCTGGTCTAGGACAGTGTCAGTCGTAGATTCCTCTCTCAAGTCCATAACCTTTCTAGCTCCACGAAGCCAACTAGGTTTTTGGCACCAGGAATGCTTTCCCTCCTGTCACCATAGCAATAATAATCAAAGCGAAAGAAAGAGGCTATCAACCCGGAAGTGGGTGGGAGGGGTCGGAGGAAGGGTGACTGGGAGGGGCTGGAAAAGAGTGGAGAAAAGTGACATAATTCTGCTTCAATTAAAAACATTGAAAACAACAAACAACCAAACAACCAAACAAAAACCAGCTGCAGCGGGTCCCTGCACCTTGCCCGGGCAGCACAGTCGGGCTGCTCCTAGTCTAGGGGCGCTGGTGAACCAGTCCTGAGGGCGAGAGTGCAGGAGAGCTGCTCTGTTCTGAGGTTGGACTGGGGGTGGGTGGGTGATGCCCTCCTTCTCTTGCCTTTTACAGTAGCCTGGAGAGCTGGCCTTGGGGTTGTGAGAGCAGGGGAGCTACCCCTGTTCCCTCATTGGTGGCATCACTCGAGAGAGCAAGGCTTGCACCTCGCCTGGGTAACACAATGGAGGGGCCCTGACAGCAAAGGCACAAGAGAAAACAACCCCAAGGGTGTAAGAGCAAGAGAGCTGTCCCAGCCCCTCACAAGTTGCATCACTTGGAAGAGTGGACCCTCATGCCTTGACTGGACAGCACAATGGACCTGGCTTGGGAGGCATGGGTGCCGGGGTGAGGGGTAATGGGTGAGCTGGCTCTAGGGTAAGGTATCAGGAGACCTGACCCTGCCTCCTGCTGATGGTGGCATTGGGTGGCCTAGTCCTAGCAGTGCTGGAGAGCTCTCACCCTGGTGGTGCAGGTATGCGAGAGCTGCCAGCTCAGCTATCACCCGGGCCCAGATTCAGGGATCCGAATTGTCCTGCCCCCACATCTATTATTGTCTGTGAATGGTTGGGATGAAAGGGCCAGTCCTAGTGCTTTGAAGCTGCAGGATCTCCATGACTCAGGATAGCTGGGAGGAGGCTTGGTGAGAATCCAATATTGATGGTGTCACAGAAGTCACACAAGCCAGAGATCTTGATCCAGATCAATGACTCATTCCAACGAACATAAACATTTGCAAGGGAAGATGTCTGAACAGAGGGATATACAGTGGGGTGCGCTTTAACGTACTACAGCTTCCACGATGACATGTTTCCTGTGCTTTTGTTTTTTGGTTATTTGCTTGTGTTTTATTTGGGGTGGAGGTAGCAAGGGTGAAGGGCAGATATGAGGGGATCGGGAAATAAGGGGGACTGGGGTGCCTGGTGAAAAACTCACAAAAAATCAAAAACAAAAAAAAAAAAACCATTAAAAACAATTATAAACAATGTGTAAAATGACTACTCTCAAAAACACAAATTAATCTCAACAGAACACTTTGTAAGTGTGTGAACATACATTTAATAGAGAAGACGGGGAATAATTGATACCGGTATCAAGTGCCTCCTTATAAATTTTAAAAACAAAAGCTGCTCAAGACCTTGAGATTGGATGGAGTAAAAAGATTTCTTTTTCTTTCTTTCTTTCTTTTTGTCCATTTTAGTAACAAATACTTGCAGCCATCTGGTCTCTATTTTCTAGGCAGGACAAAAAACAATTTCACAAATTTATCTTTGAAATGTCACTTAATATTAGTGGCTGAACAGTACTTTTTCTTATTATATTGAATACACTTAAATTTTCTGTAAAATAGAATTATAACATATTCAAAATATTTTCTAGTTTTGTAGACATATTGTTACTAGAAAATAGAGTTCTGTTTGAAGGTTAGATTATTTTGTTACTCTAAAATAAGAGAAAAGTGAATTATGTTAACTCTTCAGTGGCTATAATTCACCGTCTGTGAACGATTAACACTTTACTTCAGGATGAATTCTTATTCAGCTTCTGAAGCCCAATATAGTTTCCGTTTTCAAGAAAAAAAATTTTTTAACTTCTTACTAGTCCTTTACTACATAACAGTTTTCTCAGAATTGGAACTTTCCCTCCAGGAAGGAAGGAGAGCCCTCACCCTGCCCCGGGGCGCAGGAAGCTCATACTTCACAGATTTGACAAACCTGAAATTTACGAGAGATAAGACAGGGCCCTTCCCTAAGATGATGTAAGCCAACTACAGCTGGAGGAGGAGACTCTGGCCAGCTGGGCTATAGAGAGGACTCCTGAACTGCCGACTTGCCAACAGATAATTCAGGGTTTCTGGGTCTCTGCTTCTGAGTCATCACCCATGGAGGGCGAGTCTTTCATGATGTCACATAGCCTGGTTCTGAGTCATCCCTGTTTCTATAGCAACCCTTCACCATGCTCTCCTGAGCAATAACTCACTGCTTCAGCAAGAGGGACTTTGGTGCAAATGTTACTTTGGTTTTTTTTGTTGTTGTTGTTTTCGTTTTGGAGTTGAGTAGACATGTGTATAATGTCTCCTTAGGACATATCTTACACAACACCTTTACCTACGCCTATTTCTATTTATTGTTTATTATACTATGACTTTAAGGAATTTTTACTATATATATATATATATATATATATGTGTGTGTGTGTGTGTGTGTGTGTGTGTGTGTGTGTGTGTATGTATGTATATAGGATGAAATCAAGGAAGTTTTGAACTGTATTTTATATCTGTATTTTGAAGCTAAGCTTATACAATAATATCAATCTGCACAGAGCACGCTACTGTTCTTGATTGCTATGACTGGACGCCTAGCTCTGTGAACTCCAGTTCTGTTGTTGCAGAGAGCATGAATGTATCAGGACAGACAATTAGACTGTCACAGATAACCCAGCCTCTTCTGGCTTCATGACACTTCCTTCACACATCATTCAGTCTTCGTGACTCAGCTTTATGTTAAGAACAGGAGGTAGAAACTGGTCAAGATGGGAAAGGACCCTGCATTAGTCAGGGTTCTCCAGAGAAACAGTACTAGTAAAATTAGTCTTTCTCTCCACAGAGAATGGAGACATAGTAGAGTGACTTAGAGACTGTGGTCCAGCTAGTCCAAAAATGGCTGTCTCCCAGTGAAAGTCCAACAATCCAGTAGTTGTTCAGTTCACAGGGCTGGGTACTTCAGTTGATCTATAGTAGATGTCAAAATCCTGAAGAAAGAGGCTCTAATGTCAGTTAAGGAAGGGACTAGCCAGAATGAGGAGAGCAAGCAGGCAAAGAGAAAAAGCTTTCTTCTATTTTCTCTATGCAGGCCACCACCAAAAGGTGTGGCCCAGTTTAAAGATGTATCATCCTGCCTCAAAAGATATGGATAAAAGTGAGTCTTCCCACTCTAGGTGATTTAATTACAATTAAATTGTAATTACAATTAAATTATAATTATAAGAAAAATCCTCCACAGGTGTACCCAATGGCTTGGGTTTTGGTCATTTCCAGATGTAGTCAAGTTGATAATCAAGAGTAGCCATCACAGGCCCCACAGCAAGAGTTCCTGGAATGACCTTGCTGGAGATCAGGAACTACAGAGGACAGACAGTTCTGGCTCCTGTATGCTGTCATCTCCTAAGGAGATCTTCTGCCTAGAGGCCACAGTGACTAAGTGACTGAAACAGAGAGGGTGGACTTAGACAATTCGTGTTGAGCAACTGGACTGACCAAATCTTTCCTCTTCCCATGTCTTACCCCACATTCTTCTAGAAGTCCTTTAAAAAAAGATCCAGACCCATGGTTTCATGCCCCATGACACTCTTCTTCCTAGGAGAGCCTCTTGTTCTACAGAACCACATCTCTCATTTCTCTCTCTCTCTCTCTCTGTCTCTGTCTGTCTGTCTGTCTCTGTCTCTCTGTCTCTCTCTGTCTCTCTGTCTCTGTCTCTGTCTCTGTCTCTGTCTCTGTCTCTGTCTCTCTCTCTCTCTCTCTCTCTCTCTCTCTCTCTCTCTCTCTCTCTCTCTCTCTCTCTCTCTCCTCCTTCTCTCTTTTGGCTTGTTTGTTTTGAGACAAGGTTTCTCTCTACAGATCTGGTTGTCCTGGAACTCTATTTCTAGACCAGGCTAGTCTCAAACTCACAGAGATCAACCTGCCTCTGCCTTCTAAATGTTGGGATTAAAGACACTCCGTCTCCCTCTTAATTTCCTACCTGTGAATCTATAGTAAACTTTCTGTAAAGTTCACCTGTACTTCCTAGTTTTATGTCTGCTTGATCCATGCTAATGTCATCTGAGAGGTGGGAGCCTTAAATAAAAAAAATGCCTCTTAAAGATCAGGCTATGTGCAAGCCTGTAAGACATTTTCTCAGTTAGTGATCAATGGGGAAGGGCCTGGCCCATGGAAGGTGGTGCCTTCCCTGGGCTGGTAGTCCTCCATGGTCTTTGCATCAGCTCCTGCTCCAGGTTCCTGACCTGCTTGAGTTCCTCTCCTGACTTCCTCTGATGATGAACTATGCTGTAGAAGCATAAGCTGAATAAAGCCTTTGTCTCCCCAAGTGGCTTTGGTCATGGTGTATTATCACAGCAATAGTATCTCTGACTAAGGCATTGCTCTCTGTGGTTCATAGATTTCATTCTTTAAATTCTCAAGAACCTGAAATCCTTTGGGCCTAGGCTGCTTTGGTGGCCACTGAGTTTTTCAGGATTCTAGCCTTCCAAATCAAGCGCACCAAGAACACAGAAAGACTTATCAAGGACACCTCAACCTCGCATACCATTTAGGGAGATCATATTCAGTTCAAAGTTTTAAGTTCTTATCTAATTTTTCCATTCCTCAAAGGAAGTCTTCCAACTTCTTCCCCTTTCTGGAGATTATTTTTTTTCTTTCTTAAGGCAAAACTGAATTGTGACTGTGTTTAGCAAAATCCTGCTCGTGAGGTGCTGGCCAACTTTGTGTGGAGGAGTGGAATTTTTAGGGGTTAATGTCTCCAGGCTGGCATCTAAAGCAGAAGCATCTATTGGGCTTCCTCTGGGATCTTCTCTGGAGGTCTGTGGTCTGCTATGTTTGTATGGGTTTCCCAGGGTCTCAAGTTCGGCCTTCCCACTCCTCTCTCTGCTGCTATAAGATGCTTTAAATGTGTTGATAGCATCCTGTTTAAAGGCCTTATTCTGGTCATAGTAACTCAAAAAAGGTCTTCATGCTAAGTGTTGTTCATAGACACATGACTTTCTCCTCATGGCTCATCTTCAATTCATACTTCATGAAACATTGGATGTATGAATAAAGCTTGAACATTCCTATGTTTGCCTTCAAATAATCTAGTCTCTTTTGGGGACTCTGTCATTTGTTTTTTATTCCTTAACATGAAGTCTGGGACAGCAGATCTTGTTCTTAGAAACCTTGGCTATTTTATTAAGTAAAATCCCCTCCAAACATTTCTATTTTGTTTAGATCAGATGAATTCTCTATAAGTTAAGCCCTTACCATTTGAGTGATGTCAAGTCATTTAGATCTAACTTCTGATATGAGAATGTAGCTGCAAGGTTTGGAAACAACTTTGTTTTTTTTTTTAATAAAAGTAGCCCAGTGCTATAAAATCAATGCCTTCCTGTGGGTTTTTGTTTGTATCCAATACCTGAATATTGAATATATCCTTTTTGTTTTGCATTTCTACTTCAATGTGCCTAGTGTCATCCCTGGTAAAGATTTAATTGATCTACTGGTCACTAATACTTGAATGCTGTTTATGTTTTCTTTCTTTTGTTCTTTCTTTCTTTCCTTTGCCACTCTTAGGACCATCTAGAGATGCTGTTGGCAGCAGCAGTGCTCAGCAGTAGACTATGAGCACTGCACCAAACACATGTGTTTTTAGTAGGCTGTGTTTGAGCTCTATCATTGTGTGATATTGGCCCACTTACCTCTATTTTGGTTCAGGCCTTGCAGAAAAGATATTTATGCATGCTTTTTTCTTCTTATGTTCTAAGGGCACTTATTTAAATTCTTAGGAGGTGGGTGATGTGGGTGGATGTAACATACACCACTTCCAAGTGTGCTCAATGGCCCTTCCTCCCTTAGACATCTTCTGTTCTCTTATGGCTCATTTGCTCTCTTGAAGAAGAGAATTCCCTGAAGGAGGCTGAGGTTCTAAGATATGACGGTGCCACCATCTCAGCTTGTGAGGTATTCTAATTCATAAATTTCTATTTGAAATTTAAGATCTTTTTCAATGACGGATCTAGTCTTACCTTTAAAGGTATTTATAGCACCTCTTAATTTGTCATTTATAGAATCATAGACTTTTTATATTGCTTATTATCATATTATGTTGTTATTCTGTTATGATACATTATAAATATTTATGTATCATTAATTTTTCTTATCTCTAATTTAATGTTTAACCTGTTTTTTAGACTTACCACTGGCAGTTATTTAATTCATTAAAAATAAATGTAGGGACTGATGCTGTAGCTCAGTGGCAAGGTACATGCTTAGCGTGTATTGGGTCTTGAGTTCAATAGTCATCACTTTAAATGTGCAGGAAAGTTAGAGGGAGAAAGGCAGACAAGGAAGGCGAAAGCAGACTCTATGACAGTGGCTTGTTGCTCTTTGAAACGTTGGGAGGTGAAATGGTTGGAAGACACAGGGATGTGGCTCTAAACAGTGCCAATGGGAAGAAGCAGAGGACCTAGGGGAAGTATAAATACCCAAGCCAGCTTTTGTCTAATATATTTCTGACTTTAGGCCTTTCTCATTCCCAAGGGACAAAGCTGTTACTTTCTCTCTCTCCAAATCTTGGTCTTCTGTCTTTCCTGGCATTTAATTGCCATTCAGTCTTTTTCAGATGTCCAGTTCTTTGTCCATGCCAGGGCACCAGCTTGGTGAACCTCTAGATGGCCACCCATATCCCCATTATACTTTCCTTAATAATCTGGAGAACAAAAGCACAGGTTCTGTTATGGCAGTCTTAATTACTAATATCAATCCTTAGATCACAATCACATACTACAAATGTCTGTATCTATGTATCTCTATGTGGATAGGGGCTACAGAATGGATACAAATGGGTAAAGAGGTTGCAGCAGAGTTGTAACAAGTTTTAGAAGTGAACTGATACAAATCACATGGACTCTGTAGGGGGAACTATAGTAAACCCAAACTGGCTACAGGGAAGAACTGCTACTGTTGCTTCAGTCTGCTAAAACTGGGGTTTTAGGTGGTTTGAGGGTTTGAGGGTGGAATTGTATAGAGGAGTCCAACTGCAAAGGTGAAAGAGAAGGATCTTGTCTGGATGAAGGAATGTGAAGATGAATGGACAACAGATTCAGATGGGCAGATGACAGTTATGTATACCACTATAACAGTGGGAATCTAGCTGAACTGAAGTCCCCCAGACAATTGGAAGTCTTCTGTGTGCTGATGGCTTACATGTAAGGTGTCACCTTATGCTAGGTGTCAGATGAAGGTTCCTCAAGGGGCACTGTCAGCACAGTCTAAAGTGTCTATCATTGTATGGCATCCAAGTGAGAGAGTAACACCGTTTTTTTGGATGAATGTATCTGGTGAATTCTTGGGCTCGGTTTCCTTAGTATGACTTAAATTTGCCTCTGTGTATTCAATTCACCCTGATAAATGTATATGGTCCTACCCGGTCTACTCCCAGGAGTAATATGTCATTTATCAGTTTCTGATGTATGGTGTTCACCCAAGTTTACAGTTGTTCTCCTTGGTGAAAATGGAGTCAACAGTTGTTTGCACAGTGGATTTGGAGCAAGGCACAGTCTGAAAGCCACTGCTTTGAAACTGCCTGCAGTTTCACAAACTGGGTTCTCTCAGCCAGGAGGGAATAAAGGACCTGAAATAGAGGGTTTGAAATGCAAAGAGAAAACACAAAGCCAAGTTGTGTCCCAATCAAGGCTCCACTTTACTTAGAATAAGCTAGGGTTTTTATAGTCACAGGAGAAACCAAAACCAAGTCTCTAGATAATACTGCAAAGAAAGTTCAGGTGCCAAAGTCCCCAGGTTCAGATCTTTAGGTGGCTGGTGTACTCAGGCAGTGGGCGTGCTCAGGCGATGGGCTTACTCAGGTGGCTTCTTCAAAGACGAACAGAGAGCATCTGTCTTAGCTTCCAGGTGTTAGCCTCCAAGCAGAGGCTGACAGAAGTCTGATGGCTAAAGTGAAGGGGGAAGGTAACACTGCTTCACATAGTACAGAGTAACTCAGAGCAGGACACATCCTGACCTCTGAGCCTGACCTCAGTAGCAGCTGGTGAGGCTGCTCTAGTTGATGTTAATACAGTTCAGTAAGCCTGATATGAACAGGCCTCATCTAATCAGATGAGCATCTACATCAAACAAAAAGGCAGGGTAAGCAGGGCTTTTGTTTGATTCTTTTAAGATGGAGCTTAGTCTTCCCCTACCTTCAGAGTTTGTCATAGTCAATTCTGTACTGTCAAACATAATACAGAGTCACAGACAGGGTAATTTATAGCTACTAGGGATTTAGTTCTCATAGGTCAGCAGTTTGGGTCATTCAAAATTAAGATGTTGGCATTTTGCAAAGGTTCTCTTACTGTGTCTTCACACATAGCAAACGTCACATGGAAGGAAGACAAAAGAGGGATGGATGATTGAGAGAGAATTTCTTCCAAGAAAACCCAGTCCCATGACAACAGCATCAATTCATTTATGAAGATGGCATCAAATGCAAACATCTTTTTAACAGTCTCACCCATCCATATTGTTACAGTGGCTAATGAAATTCAAAACAAGTTTTGATGGAAGGAAATATTCAAACAGTAACACATGAGGCTAAACACAAGTTCTCTCTGGGTCCCAAGCCCACTGATCTGTTTAACTGTTACAGATTTGACTCTTTTGGTTCTTGGATCTTTAGATTTAGATAGGAATATTTTTGGATGTCTTGAGATCTTGGAATATGATCTCTAGAAGGACATGAATTAAAAGAGAGAGAGTGAGAGAGAGAGAGAGAGAGTGAGAGAGAGAGAGATATCTCCATACTGTTGCTTTTGTTTGTCTTGTGAACTCTGGCTAAGACAATGAATGGGTTATGCTCTTGACTCTCACGTCATATTAACCATACCGAATAGTGTTTTCATGATTATATTAGAGCCTTAAAACAGACGTTTAGAAACAATGAGTCCTTTATTAAAGTTATTCATGAAACTTAAAGCCATGACAAAGTCAAAGTTGACTACATATTTACTAAATCCATGATTGAATGTGCTATTGTACATGTTAGTTTTGACACAGGTGGAAGAAAAGATAGTGAACATCGAAGTATTTATCTTGATTAGGTGGTATCAAACAAAGAATTACCATATTTAAATAAATTGTAACTATAGCACATAATGTGGCATGACTTTCTTCTCCAAAGACATTCTTTAAGTGACAGATAAGGGCTGATTTACCATCTTCAAAAGTCCATGTATGTCTTCTGAGAATTTGTGGTGTTATATGTCACTGAAGAGAGGCTCTATTTATTACTGCTAAATGTGAGACTGACAGGTTAAGGCATGCCATCTTTTCTGTAGAAATCAGCATAGTATTCACGTCAAAGCATACATTTAAAGTGGCTTTGAAAATTGTGGCACAAACCTCATCATATTTTAATAGCGACTGTGGAAGAAGATGTACAGAGATAAAGGTTTTGATGTATCTCTTTCTAAGCACAAGGAGGCTATAACTGATTCATGTTAAATTGCCCCTTCAATGTCAGTTTGACTGGGGCTGTACTGAATCAGTAGGGTAATGGTAGAAGTATGCCAAGCCATGAACCAGAGATGAGAGAGCTGTGTTGTCAGGAGTATATATCATTTCCTTCCTATCTGGAAATGATGGTCGTCTCACATAAAAGATGACTGCAAGTTCTTAGGTTTATTGAGACCAATTTATAAAAAGCAGGAGTTATCTCTGTCTGCTCAAGATACTTCAGCTGAGAAATCAGAGATCACAGACACATTAAATTATCAAAAGTGAAAGAAAACATGCCTTTGATGTAGCTGACATTCTGGACTTGTCATCAATACATCCTTCCCGTGTTTTAGAAAGTAATTTTCTCCTGATACTTTTCTAGACTCTACCATAAATGCTTAACAGTAAGACTCATAATGTTGACTACTTGATATTGAGCATGATATTCAGCTCCTGAGCTTCAGACCCAAGAGCAAAAATTGTTCTTTCAGGCCAGTAAACACAGCATCGCTATTACTTCTAAGAGGTTTGTCTCACTTTTGTCCATTTGTTAGCTTTTCTTCCAATTCAAATATAAGAGCAATAAATGTTTTCTTACCTAAATATAATGCAGACACAAAGCAAGATGTGATGCAGAGGGCCCAGAACACCAGCAAGTGGCAGGTGGCACTTCAGAGAAGAGTGGAGACAACTGCTTCAGTAACACAGTGTCTAAGAGTGGACATTAATTAGAACACTGTACAAGCCCAAGATCAGGCAGAGGAACAGTTCCATAATGAGCAGATGATCTCATTAACATGCCTATGGAACAGAAGTGTGGCTTTCAACAGAAAGAATAGAGAAACTGGATAGAAATGAAGGCAGATAAAACTGCCTTTATCAAATTCTAATTAAGTGTGGTTTTAATTTTTGTGTCTGAGTATTTTCATCACAGAACTATTGAAAATATTGAATTAATATTAGAATTGTTCCATGTGCCACATATTGCCTATACTCAGCATAAAGTTATTAATGAACTATGTGGAGAAATGTGTGAAATTTTAATTTTATAAGACAGACACCTTCTGGGTAAATTAATCCATTTATGATCGTGAAAGTTTTGAGTTAAAGGATGCCTTACATGTTATTGTGTATGACTAGAAGAGGAAGATACTACATGAAGACAGTACATACTATATGAAGACAGTACATTCTATATCTGAAACTAGACGGTAAACTGTCAATCAACTGTCAATTGACCTTGCCTTTGCCAGGCTCAATTTGGTTTAAGATAAAAGATATATCCATTTTCTTTAGAGACCACTAAAATCTTCATAAATAGTGTATGGGTGAACCTGGTGAGGTGGCTTAGAAGGTACTTGCCACCAAGTCTGATGACATAAGTTTGATCCCCAGAACCAACATGGTAGAGGAAGATAACAGAATCCTGTAGACTGTCTTTTGACCTCCGTACTTGACTCCCCAAGGGGCACAAATGTTCACACACACACACACACACACACACACACACACACACACACACACAGAGAGAGAGAGAGAGAGAGAGAGAGAGAGAGAGAGAGAGAGAGAGACAAGGACAGAGAGAGACAAAGACAGAGAGAGACAGAAAGACTTCGAATATTCCGCTGCTGTTTCTCTGAGGAGGCCAGATACACATAGATGCATCAGGCACAGTGATGTAGTCAGGCACTTGCTTTTGTGTTCCTCAAGTCATGCCAATAAAGAAACAATTAACAGGTCAAACATTGGGCTGCACGAAGTGCTTAGATAATATGCATTAAATGGATAAATGATAAATTAACTGGATATTCAGCTAAAATAAAGCTTGTCATTGAAACTTTGAAATAAAATGCTTTGTAATAATTTTTTCATTGAAGTTTTATAAAAAGAAATAGGATAGTCACAAATACCCTAGCCTTAAGAAGCAGATACTCTAAGTCTTAAGTTTTAGACATTTATTTATTTGTTTATGAGTGGGTTGCACACTGCCACAGTGGACGACTTGTGGAAATCTTTCTACCATGTGTGTTCTGGGTATTGTACTCAGACTGTGAGGCTTAGCAGGGACATCTTTAACTGCTGACACATGACCTTCGCTGCTGCCTCTTCTCCACCCCCCCCCACACCTGTTTTTCCACACTCTGGCTATCTGTGGCTCTAATATGTTTCTGTGTGTATCAGCAAGTAACAATGCAGATTTCTTCATAATTTCTCTGTCTAGTAAGTATAATGGTCTTCTAAAAAATTTTGCTGCCTTCTAGTGGACAAAATTCAAGAACTGAAAATTAAAATCTATCTCATGTTTTAAGAAGTCTACCACTTATACATGTTCCCATAATTCCTTTCTACTTTTGGAAGTCTGGTTGTATTTTCCACATAAGTGAAATTATAGGGAGTAGAATTTAAGATTTCTGCAAAATGCAGTATTGACTGGATAAAGAGTCTATGAGTAGACACTGTATATCACAATAAAACCAACTGGAGACCGAATGTGCCCAGTTGACAATAATAACACATAAGCCTGCACACAAATGAGAAGGATTCAATTATTCACTTTGGTCTTTGCTGCCTAATTTATTAATTCCAATTAGCAGACTAAAACTCCTTCATTAAATGAGAAGAAATGCCTTCAATTTTCTTCCATCTCCTTTCCACCCCAGAAGACATTAACGAGTGGCACTATTTCGTATTTTTTTTTTTTTTTTTTTTTTTTTTTTTATTTTTTTCTTTTTTTTTTTTATTGTTTTAATGAACAAACAAAAACAACAAGAACAAACGCCTATTGCCTCCCCCCTCCCCGTGCCTGCCACCCCACCTTCTCCCACTTATCCGCCCTGTCATTCCCCTACACTGGGGCACAGAACCTTCACAGGGCCAAGGGCCTCTCCTCCCATTGATGACCAACTTTGTGATCCTCTACTATACACATGCTGCCAGGCACTATTTCTTTTGAACTCTGTCCCTTTATTTGACTCTTAGAAAAAAGGTCTGGTCTCCTCTTGGTCTTTGTTCCTCACCTCGGGAAGCCGCTGGAGTCCTGATTTAATCAGTGACCTACCAGGGATCTTTTCTGCTCCTCTCCTGTTCTCATGCCAATAACTCCTAATGACTTAAGTGTCATTTAATTGTAAGTTTGTATAAATATAAATGGATAGAGATGTAGCTTCATGGTGATAGAGTCCTGTATTAATTACTCTTCTAATGCTATGCCAAAATGCCGTGACTATGTCAAGAAGGAAGAGTTTATTTGAGTTTGTGCTTCTAGAAGGAATGGTGGTGGGTGCAGGCTGCCTATGCAGGATGCTGAGAGACCACATTGTCAAATCCAACATGAAGCACAAAGGTAAAACTGTAGTGGAGCTAGGCTCTAACTTCTCAAAGCTCCGCCTATCTTCCTCCATCAATTCCCCACCTTCTATAAGTTCTCCCTACCAACTAGGTACTGATGTTTTAAACACCTGAGACTCAGGGAGATAGTAATTTTTCATCCAAACCACCACAAAAATTTACTTTACATGGCCTGTTTTGTTCCTTCCCCCAAACAAATGGAAATCTGAGTGTTTATTTTTTCTAATTTTTTGTTTTTGTTTTTGTTTTTCAAGACAGGGTTTCTCTGTAGAGCCCTGACTATCCTGAACCACACTTTGTAGACCAGCCTGGGCTTGAACTCAGAAATCCACTTGCCTCTGCCTCCCAAGTGCTGGGATTAAAGACGTGCACCACCATTGCCTGGCAATTATTAATTTTATTGAATATTTTCTTTATTTACATTTTAAATGTTATCCCCTGGTTTCCCCTCTGGAAACCCACATCCCATTCCCCCATCCCTCTGCTTCTATTAAGGTATTCCCTACCCACCCACTCCTGCCTCCCCACCCTGGCATTCCCCTATACTGGGGCATCAAGCCTTCACAGGACCAAGGGCCTCTTCTCTCATTGATGCCCGACATGGCCATCCTGGAAGTCTGAGTGTTTAAGATGGTATCAGAGCAAGACATTGATTGTAAAGATGAGTCCAGAAGTGGGGTGTCAAATAGAACTAGTGAGGTCACTGACCTGCTCTAGCAGTTTTGGGGACCTGGGCCAGCAGGTACATTCATAGAGGCCCCAAAGGCTGGAGCACCAGGAATGCCTGGAGCCATGGCAAAGTTCTTTATAGCCATGTACTATCGAGATGTAGTACATTCCATAAAAGCCAGGTGGGGTAAAGAATTAGAGAGAAAATACACCATTTCTGAAACAGTTCTGAGTGTAAACATTATCATACCACATTTACACAATTCTGCCACTAAATGTATGGCAGGGAGTGAACGGAAGAGGGACACTCTTGCTCCCAAATTTTACGTTGTCATCCTATTCTGACCATGGCTCTTTGGGCCTCATACCCCTGTATCTCTGGGGCTTTTTGCTTGTTGCTCCTGGTCCAGGTTCCAGCCAGCCCACTTCTGCATCCTGGCTTTCAATATCTCACTTGAGATATTTACAAGTGAAAAAAAAATTCCCATTCAGTTTATAAATATCAACCCGACCTGTCATTTTTTTAAAATATAAGTTTCCATTTTGTGTTGAAGAAGCACGTTATTTCTCTTCCACTTTCTGATTTTCCGTTCATTTAGATGATTAACAGTATGTGTTGACACACTTTTGGAGTTATTTTTCATAAAGACTCTCTGCTGATGTCTTTAGTTTCTATGTTTATCAGAAGAGAGGTAGCCTAGGTATGTTTTAAGGTGGGAGAAGGGGACGGGTTTGCCTTATTATGAAGTATGGGGGTACACTAGCAGTCAGTTTATTACTAGGATTTGTAGCCAGGCCACGTTAAGTTTGAGTCCATGAATTATAAAGTCATAAACATCTATCTTTTTTTTTTAAGATTTGTTATTATTTATTATATGTAAGTACACTATAGCTGTCTTCAGATACACCAGAAGAGGGCATCTGATCTCATTACAGGTGGCTATGAGCCACCATGTGGTTGTTAGGATTTGAACTCAGGACCTCTGGAAGTCTTAACTGCTGAGCCATCTCTCCAGCCCCATAAATACCTATCTTAAGGTGTGTGGGGCAGTGTGGGGCAGTGGTCTGCTCAAGACAACTTAAGCTCAGTCAAGTAATTGGCTTTGAGCTCTGGAGCCTTTGTGGGCAGTTTTCTGCTTGCAGGGGGTGGAAGGAGCTTGGCCATAACTCCTGAGTCTTCTGTTCACAACCCCTCACAGCTGCCCCCGCAGGAGATGTGTGCTCTATCAGGCAGACAATGCCCCAAGCTCCCAGCATTCTAGCTGGACCCTATTCCCAGTCATCTGACCACAAGCCAGACATGCAATGCCCATACAATATAAGGGGTGGTTTGCGCCCTACTCAATCCATCTCTTGCTCTTTGTTTCCTCTTCTCTCTTGCTCTTTGTTCCTGTCTTGCTTTCTTCCTTCTCTCTGTCTCTCTCTCTCTCTCTCTCTCTCTCTCTCTCTCTCTCTCCTTCTCTTCTCCACTCCTCTCCTTCCACTCCTTTCCTTCTCTTTACTTGACCGGTCTATTTTCTCCTTCCTACAAATTAAATATCTCTTTTATACATTTCCTCCTTTTTAAACTAATGTGCTGTGCAGCCACAGGTCAGCCTCAGGGAGAGAGAGCCATCAGCCTCAGCAGGCCCTGCCTTGGTACATCAAAGGTGTTCCTTTTTTTTTTTTTTT
>JADRCC010563470.1:0-12973 GCA_019843855.1 Hylomyscus alleni
CTCTTGAATCCCAGTGCAAGATGGAAAGGGTACTACCATAAGGTAGAAGGCCCAGCCAGCGCCAGGGTACTGTGGGGGGCAAAGTTAAGGATAAGGAGCTGTGCATGCCTGTGCAGTTTGAGAACTATGATATCCCTTGTGGACTTGTCATCAAAGGGTGGCGGAGGGAGTTCTGGCTGGGAAACCATAGGTCCAGGTTGGTGATTGCCAGAAGGACTGTATTTAAACACACTAGTCTCTGATCTAGGTTGGCTGGGTAAGGCTCTTTGCATCCTGGATTGCCTGGTTTCTAAGGAAACCGGTATTCATGCATCAAGACCCTTCTCCACATTGAGTTGTAACTCTGCTATCTCAGTAGCCTGAATTGTCATGAGCATATGGGTTTGTTTCTGTAGTAGCTGCCCTGTGATACCCTTCCTGTGCCATGCCATGGGTGTATGATAAGCAGCTGCTCTGTGGGTGATCAGGATAGCCATGTGCCCAGAGACCATGAAGATTTCGTGTGCAGTATCATCTCTCCCATGTATGCAAAGTAGCACATACATGTAAAAAAGTTTACAAAATATAACAGTACAGTCTAAGCAATAACTATTATTCTGATTGAGTGGTGGTGGTGCACGCCTTTAATCCCAGAACCTGGGAGGCAGAGGCAAGTGGATCTTTGAGTTCAAGGCCAGCCTGGTCTATAGAGTGAATTACAGGACAGCCAGGGCTACACAGAGAAAGCCTGTCTCAAAAACAATCAGTCAATCAATCAATCAATCAAACAAACAAACAAAAGCTATTATCTTGTCCAGGATCACCATTTTAGTATTCCAGTCCCAAGCAGGTGTTAAAGCAAGACCTTGTTACCTGCTATGGACCCACTAACTTTAAATTGGCTCTTCTTAGTCCTTCAGGGCATGTGTGGGAGGCCTCTTCAAGGCTCTGTAGTATTTCTCTGACCCAGACTATGGTATTTGTACCAGGCATAACCACTTGCGATCTGTGGGCCCCGACTGGGGAGTGTTAACTGGATTCTTCTTAGTGTTCCCTTAAGCTCTGTTTCCAGAGTCATTGATTGGGTTTAGGAAGCTTGGCCTTCCTGGGCTGGCTTGCTTGGGAAGGAAAGCCACAGGGCTGTCAGTGTCAGAGGAAGAAGGTCCTCAAGAGAAGAGCTTGGGTTACTAGTGTGGAACATCCTTCTCACCACACAGGTCTCCTGATTACGTGTCACATCTCACACATCCCTCTGCCAGCTGGATACCGAGAAGAGATAGTGCGGTACTTGCGTTCAGTGCAGCTCCCTGATGGAGGCTGGGGCTTGTAAGTATATCAGCAGCACATAAATACATGTGTGTGCTTGCATGTGTTTTATGTAGCTCATGCTTGGGTTTGCAGGCAGCTGTTGAGAAGCGGGGAGACTGCAACCATAGACCTGGGGTGGGGTGGGCGAAGGCCCGGCAGGAGGAGGGTAGGCGGGTACCTATGCAAAGCCTGGCCACGCAGGGTTTTACCTCTGCTGTTGTGAATGGGTCTTGTGGTTGGCAGCCTCTTGGGACTCCTGTGCCAAGTTAAAGCCATTGTATTTCTAAACTGTGGAGGCAGCAGAGATGGCAGCAAGGGAAGGGGGTCCCACAGACCCATCTCGGTCTGCTTTCCTGATGTGGTGCACACTCTGGGAGCAGACGGGTAGGACAGACCCTGCCTAGATGGTTTTGGAACATTTGGATATCTTCTGTTGGGTGACCTGACCTTTCCCTGGGCGTCCTTGAAGTGTGCGCCCTGTGTTGTCATGTTGGTGGGTGGTGTTACAACAGTCTTTTCTAGGTAGACTTCGTTGCCAGTGTTGGTTCGTTTCTTAGACGTAGCGACAGGTGACAGAAGCCCTTTCCCACCAGTCTTATACTTCACTAGGCACATTGAGGACAAGTCCACAGTGTTTGGGACCGCCCTGAACTATGTGGCTCTCAGAATCCTGGGTATCGGGCCTGATGATCCTGATCTTGTGCGTGCCCGGAACATTCTTCACAAAAAAGGTACGTCCTGTATGGCACGTGCAGGTTTCATCGTACTGACGTGATGAGCTCTGGTAATTGGGACTAGTAAGATGCACCTCTAGTTGGAACACTCGGAAAAACACATGAGTAGGGTGGAAACCGTTGAGCTGTTTAATAATAAGTATTATCAATTTTTTTTTAAGATTTATTTATTATTATATATATGTAAGTACACTGTAGCTGTCTTCAGACACTCTAGAAGAGGGCATCAAAGCTTGTTATGGGTGGTTGTGAACCACCATGTGGTTGCTGGGATTTGAACTCAGGACCTTTGGAAGAGCAGTCAGTACTCTTAACCACTGAACCATCTCTCCAGCCCAAGTATTATCAATTTTAACTATTTGAAAAGATGCATTTATTTTTATGTGTATGGGTGGTTTTGCCTGCATGCATGTCTTTGCACCACATGCATGTAGTGCCCACGAAGGCTAGAAGGGACTGTCAGATTCTCTAGAACTGCAGTTACAGATACTGTTGCTAGCCACCTGGTGGGTTCTGGGAACTGAACTCAGATCCTCTGCAAGAGCAATATGTGCTTTTAACCTCTTGAGCCATCTCTCCAGCCCTAATTTTATTATTTTTAATTTAATTAATTAATTAGTGTGTGTGTGTGTGTGTGTTTTGTGTGATGGGTGTACACTTAGCTAAGCTATAACTTGAATGTTTTTCGTTTTTTGTTTTTTTGTTTTTTAAGACAGGGTCTCATGTAGTCCAGGCTAGCCTTGAACTCACAGTGTAGCCATGGTTGGCCTTGACCTCCTGATCCTTCTATGTTCACCTGATTGCAGGGATTACAGGCATGCACTATAGTGCCTGGTTTGTGTAGTGCTGGGCATTGACTCAGGGCTTTGTGCCTGTAGAGAAGCTCTCTGCCAATTAAGCTATATGCTCAGTCAAATCAATGTGGTATTTTATAGTCTGCTTTCTCCATGAATTGGTAAAGATTTAAAAGTAACGCACTAATTCTGTGCTTGTGGGATGGTCTATGCAGTCTGACATTTGGAGGCAGCTGAGCTCCAGGTGAGCAGCCCCAGTGAGGGAGTTCTGCTCATTCCCTCCACACTTGTCGTCCTTGAGCCTGGGCACCAATACTTCTCTCCTGACCTGTGGGCTTTAAAGTCCCTTCCAGGCCCCAGCAGGCTCCATGGCTCCCACTTCTCTCAAACAAAGCTCCTCTTGTACTGCTATTCTGCAGTACCTCCTATGGTCCTGAACTCTGCCCCTCCAAGGCCTATGCTCCCATCGCACTCTTTGCTGCATGCTCCGGGATCGCCTTTCATTTTGTCAAAGTGGTTCCCTGCCTCAGGGCTCCGTGCACCATATCCCCTCACCCCACTTGCCACTCTCCTGGCTGTCTTGGACACTCTTCTTCGCACTTACAAATGTGTCTTACATTTCACCCCTTCAGGACTTCTTTCTGACTTCCCAGGCTAGGTGAAGTGTTCTGTGTGCATTATGAAATTCTGCAATCTTCTTTCAAGTCTCTGCCCCTGTTGTGACTAAGTAAGTCATCACCAGCCTCTGACGCTATTGATCACGTACTCTCAACCGTTCCCTTCTGTTCTGTTGCTCTCTTGTTCTAATGTTTGCCCAGAGCAGGAATGTGCTTGCTTCATGCTAACTAGCAGCTTTCTCGGTCTTTTTGACTTTGACACACTTGGATTTACGACAGAACTCATAAAATGTGTATAAATCAGTGTTGCCCTGTGCTGCACAAAACACTTAACTGTTGCTTGGTAGGGGCAGGGAAGGCTCTGCCTGTGGGGCTGCATTAGACTGTCCATGAGTCACTTGTGCTACACTATCTGCTGATTGGAAATCCACAGATATGCAGCTCGGGCTTTGATGGCGAAAGAGCAGCCGAGCAACCTCCTGTCTTTCCTCTTTCTCCAGGCTCATGCCCCTGTGTGTATCTGGGCCCCTCTCTCTGGGCTACCTGTGCAAGTAGCTGCCTGTCTATGCTCCTGCTTGGGGACAGGGATATAAACAGCTCTTTGCAGGTTGGACACTCTTGTTCCTGGCTGCTGTTTCTACCCAGTGGCTGTGGTGTCTTGGGCAATTGTGGAATATGTCTTCTCATCTGAGAGTTACAGGACCCAGGGAAGGCTGACCTTTAGTTCATGCAAGAAGGGGCACAAGAGAAAGCTGCCAGCAGTATTCATTGTAACGATACCTGATTGTTCCTTCTCTCTTTGCAGGTGGTGCGGTGGCCATCCCTTCCTGGGGGAAGTTCTGGCTGGCTGTCCTGAATGTTTATAGCTGGGAGGGACTCAATACCCTGTTTCCTGAGATGTGGTATGCCTGCCCTCTGCCCTTCCTTCTAGTAGGTTGTACTTCCTTCTAGTAGATTGATGAGACCTAATGGGGTGGATTAGCCTCTCACTAGAGGCCCTGATGTGCTCTATAGATATATAGAAAGGGGACTCTTTTATTAGGCAAAAGCAAGGCCTCAGACCAGCCAGCTCTGGAGCAGGCTATGGGGCCCTGTAGGGTAATTACAGAACCCGTACAGGCTTGGGCTTTGTGGGAGTAGACAACAGATCATACCAGGTAATCACAGAACCTTGGAATCTAGCTAGGAGGAAAGGAAAGTGCCTCCCATCCGGGCTCTCTTTTTCTTAACTAACTATGGTAAGTGCTCGGGAAGTCCTAGATATTATTTCACCAAGGAGCACTTACGTGCGCATCTTTAAATTTTGTTTTTGTTTTTGTTTTCAATATTTACCCAGCAGAGTCAAAGCCTATGTTCAGTGTCTTTTTCTATTTTGGGAATATCTTATTTTTATATTGGCGGCATATATTATATTTACATTGGCGGCATATATTATATTTACATTGGCAGCACATGTAATGCATGTGTAATTTACCCCCAGCTTACACACACTAGGCAGTAAGATCTCAAGAACTATACAGAGTTGAGGGTTCCTGTGGTACAACTTTCACATGCAGAACAACAGGATTTGAAGGGTTCCGTGGGAAAAGACAACAGGGTCCTAAAACAAGAACTAGAAGGCTTTGCTCCACAGCCAGGTTGAGTGGGATAAGTGTGTAGCAAATGCCTGGCCCAATGAGAGGTGTGGACAGAGCTATCCATGTATGGGGCGGGGTGAGTGTTCTGTTACTTGATGTAAAGAGGTCTACCAGACTTGTGCTAACGTCCAGTGGTCCATCGTTGGCAGCTCTCCTGGCTTGGGGCTAGACTTGCCTGGGAAGGTGCAGGCAGAAGAAAGCCTCGTCAGGGTGGGGTGGGGTGGGAAAGCCTGGGGCTTCTGGTCTGTAGGGCTCCTCATCTGACTCCACATATGTGGAGCACTAGCTCAGGTCATTTGGCTTAGGATGTAGATGCAAGTGTGCACAAACATGGATGAATGCACTCACAGCAGCATGCTTGGAAGGGTCCCAAGGCCTCAGGGCTCCTGACAGTGTAGGCTTATGTTCTTCTGTCCCGCGGACACAGTCGTCTGTCTCTTCCAGGCTGTTTCCTGACTGGGTACCTGCACACCCCTCCACGCTCTGGTGTCACTGCCGGCAGGTCTATCTGCCCATGAGCTACTGCTACGCCACTCGGCTAAGTGCCTCAGAGGACCCACTGGTTCAGAGTCTCCGCCAGGTAAGCCTTGTGATCTCTAGAGACCTTGTGAGGAAATGGTACCTTGGGGTCTTGGGCCTCAGGAGGTGGTCCTGAGGAGTCTCTGCCTTCTCGCCTATAAGCAAACATAAACTGCTCAGAGGGATCTGTGCCATGGGAAGGGCATCTGCCATTGTGCCGTGTCCCAGTGGGACCTGTAGAGTTCTGAAGCTGCAGTCCTAGCCCGTGCTCGCAGTGACTGTTGTTGGGAAATAGCCCCGAGATGGACTTTGGGAGCAGGGTTTGCACTAGAGTGGCACCTAGGTTTTTACGGCTGGGACAGCTCCCCAGATTAGCCTGGTATAACTGAAATTGCTGGACCTCACACCCTGTAGTGATAATTCACTGGGTGTCCCTACCCCTGAGAAAGGCTATGACCCTGAGAGTGTGCAACTAGAGACCACTCCTGGTTAGAGTTAGTCTACCTTCTGCGTCTGCTGCTTCTGCTAGGCACTCAGGTATGCCCTACCCTTTAGGAACTCTATGTGGACGATTATGCCAGCATCGATTGGCCAGCACAGAGGAACAACGTGTCCCCCGATGAGCTGTACACGCCACACAGCTGGCTGCTGCATGTGGTGTATGGTGGGTGCCTCCGGAGGGTTGTTAGAGCCTGGGTAGTGCACAGTTAAGATGTTGCTCAGCTCTCCACGGTCATTCCTTCACTCTGTGCTGGGCCCTGGGGTGGGAGCTGGAAAGACATTTCCTTGCTCTGGTTGTCCAACAACAACCAGCTGATGCTCAATGATACCCACTCAGCATCGCCTAAGCAGGGCCGGACATGGTGGGAGGTATGAAGCAGTCCCTCCTAGATGGGAAGGAGGGAGTGCAGATGAGACAGAGTGAGTGGGAGGAGGGATCCCAGGGGAAAAGAGAGGTCGGGATGCTGCGCTGTGGAAGACCCATTCCTGTCTGAATGACTAGCCTGGCCCACGTCTCTCTCCTATCGCTGCTGTCCGCTAACGTCTTCTCCCCTGCAGGACTCCTCAACCTGTATGAACGTTTCCATAGCACCAGCCTGCGGAAGCGGGCCATCCACATGCTCTATGAACATATTGCGGCTGATGACCGGTTCACTAAGTGCATCAGCATTGGCCCGGTCAGTGTCCTTCCTCTCTGGTCCCCAGAGCAGCTCTGGTGGCAGTGAGGTCCTCGCAGATGTCCTAGGAGCTAGGCTGTGTTGAGCTAGGAATGGGGCAGGCTTATTTCCCAGATCCCGGCACATCTCCATTCGGGTTAGGACATTTAAAGCACCATCTGTGTCCATTCTCTGGGCTCAGTGAAGCCTTTCCCCTGTTGCCCGTCTCTGGTCTAAGTCTGAATACTTCCTGGCCAGCTGGGCAGGGTGTTTCCCCTCTACTTCTCTCAGATCTCAGATAATCCACCTTCCTCCCCTGGTAGGTGGCAGGATTATAGGTGCCCAGGGGTAATGAGAACAGCAGGTTCCTCATGGTCCACCTCTGGTCTCTCTCCTATCCGGCTGTGGATGCCAGGCCCCGAGTTTCTGATTTTGTTTTTCTTCCTGGGCCTGGCCAACTGCGTACATGCTTAGGGACCTCGAGCAGCATATGCCTGAAGCTGTAGTCAGAGTATGCTGGCCGGAGTTACTAGAGACCCAGTGAGGAAGCTGTCCTCATAGATGAGAGACAATCAGGGTGTGGGTTTGGATATTGGTAACAGTACTACGGTAGGTTGCCCATAGGCTCTCTGGATAAACACAGCTAGTGCTGAGCTTCCTCCCCTCTCTCTGTGGAATCTTTGTCCTTCTTTGTTACACCCTAAGCTCACCCAGAATCTTATTAGCTTCAGTTTGAGTCAGTTCCCAGGGACATGAATGTATAGAGAATATTTAGGAAGCTCCTTTTAGGACAGATGGGGCCCCATCCCAGGGTAAACTTGTGTGGGTTCTGATGGCCACATATCCTGTAGATCTCAAAGACCATCAACATGCTTGTCCGTTGGTCAGTGGATGGACCATCCTCCCCAGTCTTCCAGGAACACGTCTCTAGGATCAAAGATTATCTTTGGTGAGAGTGGCTAAGTGGTGGCTGGGAGTGGTGCAGAGTGCTCCCTGTAGACACGCAGCTGTAAAGCTGGGCCCTATGGCTCCTCTACTTAGGGGGCAAACTGTCAAGCTTCAAAGAGTGTTTTATGGACTGGGGAGCATTGCCAGTTAGATCGTCTTGGGAAGTAACTAGCAGTAACTATGGGTGATTCCCAGAGTCAGAGCCAGGAAGCCTAGGGACACTGTGCCCAAGGTGGGGACCGTCACAGGAGAAGGAAGCCCTGTACTTACAGAGGCCATCTTCTCTCTGGCGACAGGGTGAGATAGGATAGCTAGATAGACCGGCTCTAGAAGCCTATGGCACAGGCCTGTGCTCCTGGGTACGCTGTGGTCTTGTTTGTGCTGGATGTAGCCCTTGTACTTGTGAGCCCAGCTGGGCAGCCCTGAAGTCAGCATCGAGGGGAAGCGAGTATGGATGCTCGGGGTGGGGGAGGGGGATCTGGATGTTCTTTTCATGTGTGGCTCCTGTGGACAGCTGGAATTCCAGCTTATGCCTCGTCCCTGACGAAATCTTTTCTTATCCCCATAGGCTGGGCCTTGATGGCATGAAAATGCAGGTAAGGGCACAGAACAGGCTGCTGGCTCTCTTTGTGACCATCTCTGCTTACATATTTTTAATCTGTTTAGATTTATTATAATTCAAAGTGACAGTCAGGCATGGTGGCCCTTGCCTGTAGTGCCATCAAGCAAGAGGATTGAGTTGGACACCAGACAGTGCCATGTAGCAAGACCCTGTTTGTGAATTAAAATGGGATAGGGTGGGCAGGAGTGACAAACCATGGAAAAACAAAGAAAAAAATTACTCCCCCAATACTATTCTTGCAGTAAAAGAGGAGGAGGGACTTAGTCACCCTTTAGTCCTCATGTCTGTGGGGCTGTGGGCACCTCCTGGTCTCAGTGGTTGCAGTGCGTTCTCACATGTCCCTCTGCAGTCATTCTTCAGAGGGGACTAAACCATGACAGATCTAGGCTTGGCTCAGACCCTCCAGAAACCTTCATCCTGTCACTGTGATGGAAAGGTGGCTCTGAGTGGTAATGGCCTCTCTTTAAGGACATCTGGATGCTCCTCTGGCAGGCCACTAAGAGCTATGTGTTCTCAGCTCGCAGGATAACCCTAGACATTACACTCTTTAGCTGCCCGTACGGGAGGAGCCTCCAGGTCAGAGAGGTGGGCCCAGGCCTGAGGGTTACTCCTTTCTGTGGTACCTAAGGGGGCATGTCTGCAGTTGCTCAGAACAAGCAGGAAGTGGTTTGCTGGTGCTACGGTGTTGACGATAGCACATGACGACAATAGCACATGACGTATGCTCAGCTTTCCCCTAGATCCTTCCTGGGCTCAAGCCAAAGGGTGGAGACTGGGTATGTTTCTTTCTGGTCAGGTGTTGAGCTGGGATCTGTGGCCCCTATGGAGCTATGAGGGAGCTTAGGTCTGATCACTCTGTAGGATTGGGAGCTGGGTTTTCTGTCAGATATTTAGAGATTCCTGAGCAAAACCCCCTATGGACTTGATCATCCATTTCCTACACTGAGACCCAAGACTGTTGTTCGGGAAACCAGGGTGGGATTTGAAGGGACCTTCCTTGCTCTATCAGGGCCACCATAATGTGTTATCTGGGTCCCTGATACCTTAAGCAATACTTAGAAATGGAGGGGCTTTGTTTCTAGTTGTCCCATGACTGGGGTACCATGCTGTCATGGGGAATGGAGAAGAGCCTTCAAGGGACATATGGTCCAGGGTATGTCCTGAGAAAGTGCTGTTCTTCCATGGCCTATAATTACCCACGTCTGCCTGCAGATTCAGTGGTCTTTCGTTCCTTTGTCAGCTGCGAGGGTGCATAGGACGCAGAATCTGGTCTAGGGGATTAACTGGGTGCTCTCTGACAGGTTAGATCCTAGGAGTCAATGGACAGGGTTGCTCTAACAGCGTTCTCTGTGAACAGGGCACTAACGGATCCCAGATCTGGGACACTTCATTTGCTATCCAAGCACTGTTGGAGGTACGTGGCTCTATTTCTCTGTGCGGTCCCCACGTGATCCTCCTGTGTATGAGCACCTGAGAGAAATGATACTGCTCACCATGCCTCTGTCCCTTCAGCGGCTCACTTGCCTGTCTTCCAGCCCCCTGGTGGTAGTCCTAAGGAAGTACAGGCTAAACTAGAGCTTTGGGAGACTAGCCTAGGGAGTGAGTGGGCAGGCAGTACCTGTGCTGCGTGGGCCTGAGGCTCTCAGGACAGTAGCTGCTAGCGGAGCTAGAGAGAAAGAATGTTTCTCTGCAGGTAGGGTGAAAGCAGTGAAATCTGAGGGTGTCTTTGGACGACCCATGGCCTAGGCCAGGTTGAGCTGCCTGTCAGAACAGTGGGAGTCTGGTCTCTTCTGTCTGTTCCAGTCTTTAGTCGTGTTTCATTGTCTTTTCTCTTTAAAGCTGAGAATATTAGGGAATCCTAGAAAACTCTTTAAGGTGTATCAGTTTCTGGAGGTGGGGGTGGGGTGGCAAGATGTCGCCAGGACCCTGGAGGACTGGCTCAGCTGGGCTACCCTGCTGTCTTCTAGGCAGGGGCACACCACAGACCTGAGTTTCTGCCCTGCCTGCAGAAGGCTCACGAGTTCCTGCGGCTTTCCCAGGTGAGGCCCGTGCCCTTTCCTCATCTGTCCTGCCTCCTTAAGATGGCTTTCTTAGCTTGCTTCCGTGCTGCTCTGCCCTGCCCAGACCGTGTTGGTGCACCTCGTCATCCTAAGGTAGCTCCCGCCATGGCCTGCAGTGGCTCATCACTGGCTGGCAATGTCTGTTCTTCATGCTGGAACAACTGTGTGCGGAGGGCCAAAGCCAGCCTATGGCACAGTCAGGAGTTGTATCCTTGAGTGCCACAGCCTGTTCACATCCTCGCCATCTTTGAGGTGCCTCAGGCCTGTGGGTGTCCTCCCTAAGGCCGGATCACCGTCTTTATTCCTGCCTTCCAAATCCACCTAGAGCCCTCATCATATGCCGCATTTTTAGGCTGGCTTTGCATACCCTGCTGCAGACACACTGGATGCCTCAGGCCTTGATCCCCACTGGCATCTTCCTCTGAGTGTCCTCACGTTCCTATTCCCCTGTCCTCTGATTCCACGGGGACGTAGCTCCCTCAGGATCCTCCATGTGGCTGATGCTGGGGTTTGTCTAGGGTGTTAGGAGTGAGTCAGCACTGTGTCTTCCATAGCAGGGCCTGCTCCAGGACATAACACTGAGTGGCGGGCCTTTAGAAGCCCATCTGAATGGACTCCACTGCACATACAGACCTGTTGGTTTGCTCCTTAAACTGAGTCACACAGCTTAGGAGTAGTGAACTCATAAAGTTGGGCAAGAGAGTAGGTTGTTGAACCCTCTGTGGATGATCCAATTTCCTAGTAGTGGTAAGGCCATATGGGCTCTTGGGAGTCAGCAGCACAGGGTCCCAGGTACCAATACATTCCCTTGCTGCTATCCAGGTCCCAGAAAACTGTCCTGACTATCAGAAGTATTATCGCCATATGCGCAAGGTATGTATGGGCCACCCACCCAAGCCCAAAGCTCAGCTGTCTTCCCTCTGAGGAGGGCTTTCTATTGCTTTTCCAGCTTCTTGTTCTGTAGAAGCCTCGTGTCAGGGGCTTCATTACCCCCTAAGGCAGCCTATCTATCCCTCTGTGGCCATGCTTTAGGGTTGTTCAGATATCTAGCACACACAGATGTTAAGAGCTGAGCTGTGAGCTGGAGTGTTGAGCTCAAGGCAGAGGGTCTAAGAGACTCAGAGCCAGCCTCAACCTCCTTTCCTGACAGATGCAGGTTGTGGAATGAGACGTTGCCATAGCTGCTGCCTTTCCATAGTGGGGTCCCTGGGGTACACGTGCTCCTGCACGTGTTTTGAGTTCCAGACCTGTTCTATTGCTGAGATCTGAGGGCATTCGAGATGGGCATGACGTCCTAGGTAGTCCCTGCGCTGGAGCTGAAGTACCCCTGTGTGGTGGTGGCTAGGCCTTCCCCTGATGTGGCAGCTCTGTAGGGAGGGGCACTGCTGCACTCTGTCTCTGTAGGGTGGTTTCTCCTTCAGCACACTGGACTGTGGCTGGATCGTTGCTGATTGCACAGCCGAGGCTCTGAAGGCCGTGCTGCTTCTGCAGAGCCAGTGTCCCTCCATCACTGAGCACATCCCCCGAGAGCGGCTCTGCGATGCTGTGGATGTGGTGAGTTCTCCTTCGTGTCTGCCTCTGTAGTTGTCTTAGGAGGCTGAGGCTGAGTGTAGGACATCCGAGTCTAAGACTGAACTCCGGGATAGATCCTTGCAACTCTGGTTGGGTGCGAAGGCTAGGTACCCAGTGGAGGCCATGTGGCCCCCAAGGCTTCTCTTCTTAGCTTCTGATGCTCAAAGAACTGCCCATATTTGTGATGAGATGTCTGCAAGTCTCATATGGGAGGTTTGGTGGTCTTCGCTGGGTATCCAAAGAATGGGAGATGTCTGTTCATCTTTGTGCAAAGCCCTTTAGGCACATCTGCTTCTTGTGTGTATTTTCCCATGGAGGTCTGTATTGGCCTGATATTGGAGTCTGTCTCCAGATGTTATGCAGCTGCATTGGGTGCCTACCACACATAGAAACTCATTCCTGTCCTATTGGTTGTCAGTGGTGCTTCGGCAAAGCCATGTGTCCTGTGTGCTCAGTTGTCTGGGTGCTCTCTCTTGTTTCAGTTGTTGAGCCTGAGGAATTCTGATGGAGGATTTGCTACCTATGAGACTAAGCGTGGGGGGCACTTGCTGGAGCTGCTGAACCCCTCAGAGGTCTTTGGTAAGTGTTGACTAGCAGCATGGTGTGTAGAGCAGGCCTGGCATGCAGGCAGGTCCATGTAGAGCCCTCTGTGAGCCCCAGAATATACAACGCCTGCATTTTTCTGTCTCAGACATGGAGACCTTAGGCAGGGGTTACTGTTTATCCACAGGGCCTTGTGCTGTGTGGAGACTGCTCCGTGACTCCCAGCACTTGTAAGGACCTATGTCAGGGGCTGCCTGGCCATGACTGTTGTCACTAAAGTTCTAGTCTGTCAGGGCAAGCTCTCTCCTCACGGACCCTGGTACCTACTCTCCCTTCCCTCATACCTTCTGATTATCACATGCTTTGACCTGTCATACATGTGGGTTTTGGGGTGGATGTAATGGTAGTAGCCTGACTGTCTTGTGTGTATCTGATAGCATAGGTGTGCAGGTCTCACCGTGTGTGTGTCTGATGGCATAGGTG
>JADRCC010563472.1:2149-12655 GCA_019843855.1 Hylomyscus alleni
AAAAAAAAAAAAAAAAAAAAAAAAAAAAAAAAAAAAAAAAATGGAGAGAAGGAAGGAATATGTTTGGTGGCGGCACAGTGGGGAAGGGGTTGCTTCTGCTGGCCCATGCTGAATCATACCTTCCCCCTGAGGTACCAGCCACAGGACAGTATAGTATAGAATAGAGTTTATTCAGGGCATGGGGAGGGAAGTTGAGAGAAAGAGAGAGAGAGAGTAGAGGAGTAGAGGCCGGCCATGAACATGTGGGTAAGGAGCAAGAGCAAGGGAAGAGCCGAAAGCAAGAGAGTGAGGAGGGGCCAAACAGCCCCATTTACAGTAAGCCAGGTAACTGTGGGGCGGAGCCTAGAAGGAATGTCAACAGTTGTGGAGCCTAGTGCCAGTTAATGCTTGTACGGAACAGCTCCTCTGTTAAGGCTCAGGGACCATTGCAGAAGAAGCACCACTGCGGAAAGACTGACTGTGAGAGCCAGAGGACCAGCGAGTTTGCTGTGAGATTGTGTCTCCTAGGAATGTCAGAAGCTACACGCGTGATGTCTCACCCACATGGCTGCCTAAAGCTCACAGGCAACTACGGAGTGTGGAGAGCTGGAGGAAAATTGTCTTCCCCAGGGAAGAGCACACCGATGGGTTATCCTGTAACAAATGCTCAGCCATAAAGAGATAACCATGAAGTAACACTACTCAGACTGAGCAGATTGTATTTAGAAACACATGCGTGCGCGTGCACACACACATACACACACACACACACACACACACACACACGTAAAATTTAATGAAAAGAGGTGATAGGTTTGAAAGCAAGGAGGAGGATATTGGAGGTAGAGGGAGGGAAGAGGAAGAGGGAAGTGATGAAATTATGTTAATATCTCAAAAAACAATAAAAAAAGAAACACAAGGAGTTAGTCGTGCTTTTGTGCAGCTCAGAGATGTGCAAATATTTGCCCGTCTTTCCTCCCTTTCTGCCTGTACTGCCTGGAATCACTCTCTCAATAAATTGTTAGTGAACTAGCTTTGACATTGTTTTCAGACCCGGGATAGGAAAGGCTTATTCCAGAATACCTTGAATTCTTTTCTCAGTTTAAAAGCTTGTAAAAGTTCTTTCCCCTCCCCCTCCCTCCTTCCCTTCCCTTCTCTCTCTCTTCTCCCCCTCTTTTTTTTTTCTTTTTTTAAATGTATAGCATTTTGCTTGCCTGTATGTCTGCCTCTGTATCACTTGGGCTATGGTCCCATGGAAGCCAGATATTTGCTTACCAGCTACCACGTGGGTGCCTCTAATCAAACTTGGACCTTCTGGAAGAGCAGCCAGTGTTGTCTTTAACCACGGAGACATCCCTCCAGACCCCTAAAATGTTCTTATTTATATTTGTTGTATGAATGTTTTGCCTGTATGTCCCCCACATGAGTGCCTGGTTCCCGTGGAGGTCAGGAGAGAGAGCATCAGCTTGTAGGAGCTGTGAGATGCTAGGTAGGGGCTGGGAAGAGAACCTGGGTCCTTTGTAAGAGCAACCAGTGCTCTTAACCACTGAGCAGCCATTTTGCCAGCCCTCTTGTGAGAGGTTTTGACCTGGACTATTATTTTCTTATTTTTATTATGTTATTTCTTTTCTTTTCTTTTCTTTTCTTTTCTTTTCTTTTCTTTTCTTTTCTTTCCTTTTTTTTTTTTCTCCCTGAGACAGGGTTTCTCTGTATAGTCTCTGGCTGTCCTGGAACTCACTCTGTAGACCAGGCTGGCCTCGAACTCAGAAACCCGCCTGCCTTTGCCTCCCAAGTGCTGGGATTAAAGGCGTGCACCAACACTGCCCAGCTATTATGTTATTTCTAAAAGCCATGGGTAGATATAGTAGAAAATTTGGAAAAAGGAAGAAAAAAACAAACAAACAAAGATAATCAAAACAATTACTAAATGATAAAAACATGGGGCATGCCAGGAAGTTTTCCTCTTCTTCCTCCTCCTCTTCCTCTTCTTTTTTAGAGTAAGCACATTTATTTGTGTATTATTTCTTCCATGGCTTTTATTCTTTACAAACTTGGCTGTTCGTAGTTGGCTGGCTGGTTGTTGTGCTTTGTTTTGTTTTGCTATGCTTCTCAGGGCTGAGGGGCTAACCTATGCTAAGCAAGCTCTCCACCGCTCAATTACATCTCCCACGTGTTTATTTTCTGCTGTCTTTCCACAAAACAGCCAGATGTATTATTTCTAAACTCTCTCGGGCCCACAGGAGGCCATCTGTGGACTACTTACATGGAAATAAATATTCTGTAAATAAATAAACACAAAGGGAATAAAAATAATATTAACACATGGGCAAGAGTCCCAAGTGTAATCCCAGAGGCCGCTAGAGTTTCTCAGCACCCCATCATGCTTTTAGAAATGCCTTGGCCTTCGGTAGATTTTCTGAGCACATGTGACTACTGTTCCTCCCTTCACATTTGGTGGTGCTAATAATAATCCGCCGGGTGTGTTCTGAGAACAATAGGCATGGCAGGAGAGCTGATGAGGCACCACTATAAATACACACTGAAATAAGAACTGTCAGGAAGCCCTCAGCCCTGAGCGATGCTCGGCAGCTGGAGCGAGCACAGCTAAAACAGAGAATATCCATGTTGGCTGTGGAAGCAACAGCCAGCATCAGGCTTTGGGAGACTGATGTCGTCCCTAGTCCCACAGAGCTGTGGTGAGCCGATCCTGACTTTCCTGTTTGACCTCTGGGTGTTATTTAAGTGTTAGAGTTTGGCTTATTCCTGGTGCTGAGAATCAAATTCAAGGCTGTTGACTTAGGGTAAGAAGCCAGAGCTCTCCTTCGGGCATTCCCAGCCTGAGAATCCAAGGCCGTTCCTGAAAGTGCTGTTTTTGAGGCCTCCGCCCTAAGCTGCCCTGCCGATTCTTATAACCTGTCTTCATCACAATGGCTATTTTTAAATTTAAAGGTTGGTTTATTTTTTTGTTTTGTTTTGTTTTGGTTTGGTTTGGTTTTTTTTCGACACAGGGTTTCTCTGTGTAGCCCTGGCTGTCCCGGAGCTCACTCTGTAGACCAGGCTGGCCTCGAACTCAGAAATCCGCCTGCCTCTGCCTCCCAAGTGCTGGGATTAAAGGCATGCACCACCACTGCCCGGCCGAAAATATTTTCTAATGTTATAGACATTAACATCCATATTTAGATTTTCCTTATTTTGAGAATTTCACATAAGTATACTGAAATCGATTATAACTATTCTCAGTTCTCCCTTCAGTGCCTCCCTGACCATGTTCCCCCTCAACAAGCTCTCCCTTCAGCTTCATGTTTTTGATAACCCAGTAAGTCCAGTTAGCGCTACCCATATGTGTTCGGTACAAGGCCATCTACAGGAGCCTGGAGAATCTTAAAAAAGAGTGATTCTCCCTCCCCCAGCAACAATCAGCTGCTCCTCAGCCAGGGGTGAGGCCCAGAGATCGGCTTTCCCTCTGTGTGGGAATTTGGGTTGGCTCGATCTTGTGCAGAGGCAACCATAGCAGCTGTAATAGCAGTCTGTACCTTCCGTAGCTTTCACATGATCCTCTTATGAAGTAGAACAGAAAACAGAGGCCAATAAGAGTCGGATGCTTCATAGCATAAGTACCTAGCCTTGAGATACTTGCCTGTTGACTTTGTGTTGTCTAAAGTTCTTGGTTTTCAAACTTGCATATATTTTGGTCCCTTTCTTCTGAAGTAATGACCCAGAATATGACTAAATTCTTCCCAATATGCAGGCAACTTGTTACTAGTAACTTATAAATGTGTTTTTCAAGTATAATTAATGACTGATTCAGAGTTCTGTATAAGTTGATATTATTTGTTTAATAAAGTTAGTGATTTGTAACTACTTCATATATTGTTTAACATCCATATACATAATAAAACATTTTAATTAATTAAAAAAAAGAATCGGATGCTTTGCCCATTTGTAGCTGATAAGTGGCAAAGGTAAAGCTAAAGTTTGAATCGTTTTCTAATTCAGATCTAGTGATCTACATAAAAATAGAAATTCATTTGTAAGAAAATGCTTCCTGGGGCTGGAGAGAAAGCCCAACGGTTAAGAGCACCAACTGCTCTTCCGGAGGTCCTGAGTTCAATTCCCAGCAACCACATGGTGACTCACAACCATCTGTAATAGGCGCCCGATGCCCTCTTCTGGTGTGTCTGAAGACAGTGACCGTGTACCCACTTATATGAAATAAATATGGCCTGAGCGAGTGGGGCCGGGATGAGGGGGTGTGAAGAAAAAAGAAAATGCTTCCTTTGAACTAATAAACTGTCAAAATTGAAGGCAATATTTAGATTTTCTTTTTCAGTATAGAGTTTTTCTATGTAGCCCTGGCTGTCCTGAAACTCACTCTGCAGATCAGGCTGGCCTCAAACTCAGAGATCTACCTGCCTCTGCTGGGATTAAAGGTGTGCGCCACCACCGCCCGGTTTTGAAGGCAGTGTTTAGATTTTTTAGCATCATATGAATTAACTATTCAGATACGTACGTGGTTGACTTGCACTGGCACTGGAATGACCTCTCTCTCTAGTGTTGTTCTTCAGGTCAATGCCATCTTATTTTCCTGGGCATTCCACCAGAGAGCAAGGGAAAGCCTGTCCATCCCAGGAAGTCATCTCTCTCTTTTCTCTGCCCTCCACACACATTCCTTCCTGTTCACTGGTGTTTGAAATTCCACAATTTATTGTTTTGGCTTAAAGCCAGAAGAAGGGATGCTAAGTCAGTTTTGCTTGGCTTGTGCCTGGTACAATCTTGTTTATATTCTCGTCAGTCTTACACCTTGTACCTTCTTATAAATGAAGGGAACTGAAGCTCGGAGAAATTTAGTAATTTTATTTTTCAGGGTCACAAAATAGCTGGAAGGGGTTATAGGTAAGCCAAGCTGGATTGACTCCAGATTCTGTGATTTATCTATTACTAAAGGCTAATATTTGTGTGAACTTGGCATTTTATCAGACGTGTATCTGAACTCATACTTATTCTCAGTGTAAATGAGTGTAGCCTGATGAAATTGTCCCACCCTGTGACATTCTGTCTGCTCATTGTCGCTCATCCTGCTGGACTTCAGACTGGCTGAGGCCTTTGACTCCAAAGTCTGCTTTCCCCAAGAAAGTTGGTACCATACCACACACTAAAAGAATCTGGAAGATGGAAGAATCCATCTCTAACTCCAACTCCAATAGCCAATGACTGATGGGAATGTGTGTAAAAATCCAAGTTCCTAGTATCTATATCATCAAGTGACTCACAACCATTAGTAACTCCAGTTCCAAGTGATCCAGTGTAGGGGACGGTTCTGATGCTCTGATTGGGAGGGAATGAATGCTGAACGTGCCCCAATTGGTTCTTGATCAATCAATAAAGATGTTAGCTGCCAATGGTTCCTCCAGGCAGGCTAGCAGCTGCAGGAGGAGGAGCAACAGAGGGAGAGAACCACCAGCCATGTGAGATCTTGGATGGAGTGGCCATTGGCCGCTTCTCTGGCTGGGCCTGAGGTAGCAGGTGGGAGATTAGAAACTCAACTAAGTTGAGGGCAGATTTAGGGTGCTGGGCAGGAGAAGGGAACTGGGGAACTAAAGTTGAGGGCAGATTTAGTGGTGTTGAGCTGGGAGTGAAAAGAGAGGCACTCTAGCCGAGGAAAGCTTAGAAGAATCTGGCCATTGAGCAAAAGCCTATTAAAAATAAGCTAATGTGTGTGTATCTTTCATAAGCAGATCAAAGGGAACCTGGCAGGGCTGGTAGGGAGGTTCACCCTAAGTTTAAGGCGGGGTTATAGAAACTCCACACTACAATCCAGTGACCACTTCTGGTCTCCATGGGCACCTGTATACAAATGTGCACACAAGAATAAAATAAATCTTTTTTTAAAAATTTTTTATTATTATTCATTTATTTTATGTATGAGTGCATTGTCACTGTCTTCGGACACACTTGAAAAGGGCATCAGATTCTATTACAGATGGTTGTGAGCCACCATGTGGTTGTTGGGAATTGAACTCAGGACCTCTGGAAGAGCAGCCAGTGCTCTTAACTGCTGAGCCATCTCTCCAGTCCAAAATAAATCTTTTAAATATAAATAAATACAAATAATTTTTTCTTTTCCCTTTTTTCTTTCCTCTTCTTTTCTCTCTCTCTTTCTTTCTTTCTTTCTTTCTTTCTTTCTTTCTTTCTTTCTTTCTTCCTTTCTTCCTTTCTTCTTTCTTAGATAGAAATTCTCTACCTCTAGTGTTCTGGAACTTTCCATGTAGACCAGGCTAACCTCAAACTCAGAGATTTAGCCACCTCAGATTCCACAGTGCTGGGATTCAAGGTATACACAACCATGCCTGTCTATAAATAATTAATAAACAACTAGTAAACTTATTTATTGTATTACTACTATTATTTTTTCATTGTATTATTATATGTATTGTTTATTATAATAAATATGTATATATGTATATATAGCAGAAAATTGTGTTAAAGTAAATTTCTGTATGATTTAGTTTCATGAAATATTTAATTGTATATCTATCTACCTGGGGCCATGTAAAAAAATTTCAGGTAAAAATGGCATGGAAATGTGTAAGAAGCTCAATTTTAGTTCTTCCATGGAGCTTAAATATGGATTTTCTGGGGCTGGAGAGATGGCTCAGCGGTTAAGAACACTGATTGCTCTTCCAGAGGTCCTGAGTTCAATTCCCTGCAACCACATGGTGGCTCACAACCATCTGTAATGGGATCTGATGCCCTCTTCTGGTGTGTCTGAAGACAGGGTACTCAAATATATAAAATAAATAAAAATATTTTTAAAAAATGAATATTCTGGAATTGATACTAATCACAAAATTTAAGATAGTTTAACTGCAGAAATCCCAGTGAAACTGAAGACAAATGGAGAGAAATCAGACCAATACACATACAGAAAAAAAGATTTAAAAAGAAACAGAGCTTGTCTGGGTGTGGTAGTTGATTTCTGCAATCCTAGTACCTGGGAGGTAAAGGCATGAAGATCAATAATTTAAGATTATTATCAGCTATGTAGTGAGTTCAAGGCCAGCCTGGGCTCCATTTGACCCAACTCAAACAACAACAGTAACAATGACAAAATACCTCAGTGACTAGGCAATGTTGAATAGTCTGATGGGTAGTTAGAGTCTCAGAACAGGAGAAAGAATGCGTGTAGTAGGTTGTAAATTTGAAGAAGATGATGACCTCCATGACCTCTAAATGTGAAATAAAACCCACAAAACCTATTTTAGTTGAACCACTTATAGATGTTTACAAAGTCTCAACCAGGATTTGTGCTAAGAAAAATACCATCTTGGACTCACAGGGGTTCACGGAGCCTGAACCACCAACTAGAGAGCATGCAGGAGTTGGACCTAGGCCCCATATATTATATATATCCATATATACACATATGTACATGTATGTATATGTAGCAGATATACAGCTTGGTCTTCACTCGGGACCCCTAACAACTGGAGCAGGGTCTGTCTTTGACTCTGTTACTTGACTTTGGAAACTTTCCTCTAACTGGACTGCCTTGTCTAGGCTCAATAGGAGAAGATATTAGTCCTGCTGCAATTTGATATCCCAAGGCAGGTTGATATCCTTGAGAGGGCCCCTCTTATCTGAGGGAAAAAGGAGAGAGGGATGTGAGAGCTAAGAGGAGGTGAGAGGGAGGGACTAGGATGAAAGGGAGGGAAAGCTTCAACTAAGAATGTAAAGTAAATAAATTAATAAAAAAAGGAAAAAAGAAAAACACTATTAGGCAAAGCACTGGAAAATTACCCAAACATGTTATGAAACAACCAAGAGAAAAGGTACATTAGCTATCAGAAACAGGAAAAGAAAACTCTTTAAAATGCGTACAAAAGGAAAAAAGAAAATCTGTCAGTTTAGAATTATATAACAATGATAAGGTGTCCTACATTATCCAAAATGATGCTCACAGTTCTAAATCAGTGGAAGCCTGGTGTGGCGGGGTCCCTAGCTGGTGGAACTGTTTGGGAAGGATTAGGAGGTGTGACCTTGTTTGTAGGAGATGTGTCACTGGGGCTGGGCTTTGAGGCTTCAGGAGAGTTCCATGGATTCTTGATGCACTCTGTTTCTGTTTCCTGCAAGAACTGTGGATCAAAATGTGAGCTTTCAGCCTCTGTGCGGATGCCATGCCTGCCTGCAAGCTGCCCGATTCCCCACCAGGGTAGTCCCTCTGGAGCTATGACTTCTGAATTCAATGTTTTCTTTTATAAGCAGATTTGGTCATGGTATTTTAGCATAACAATAGATAAGTAATTAAGACATGTGGATCTGGATAATTGAAGCTTCTCAGTGTGTCCTGTGGGCAGCTGAGTTTAAGTCCAGAGCCAGTCTCTGAGGTCAGCTCTTGACTAGCCTCTTAGTTGCCTGGATTTCTGTATTTTCTCCCTGTCTCCATTTCTTTTCTTTTCTTTTTCTTTTTTTTTAAAGATTTATTTATTATTATACATAAGTACACTGTAGCTGACTTCAGACACACCAGAAGAGGGCATCAGATCTCATTACGGGTGGTTGCGAGCCACCATGTGGCTGCTGGGATTTGAACTCAGGACCTTTGGAAGAGCAGTCAGTACTCTTATCCGCTGAGCCATCTCACCAGCCCCGCTGTCTCCATTTCTTGATTGTAAAATGAGGAGGATAATAACATTTACTTGACATGGTTCTTACAGAGAGATTAGTGCAATGTTTAATTTCAAGCTGTCTGGGGATTTCCCAGCTATCTTTCAGGTTAAAATACCTGAAATACCCAAATATCTCCAGTTTCTGAATTTTTTTGAACACTAACACAGTGCTAAAATGAAAAACTCCACACTGTAAAACTGTTTAAAACATAACATTATTAATATATTATATAACATTGGTGTCAGGCTGTGTTTATATAACATGAGCTATTTCATGTATAGACTTGGATCTTACACCAACAAGGCTTCATTATGCAAAGGCAAACACTCCAAACTGAAAAGAAAAATGAAATTTGAAACATTTTTGGTTCCAAGCATTTAAAATACACAGCCTGAATTTCTTGTTTAGCTCAATACTGTTATAAACCAGGAACATAGTTTGTGTGTCCCTTTGAACCGTGGAGGCTTTTGTAAAGACAAACCAGAAACATAGTTTGTGTGTTCCTTTGAACCGTGGAGGCTTTTGTAAAGACACAGGATTAGCCTGTCTTGATGAACATTCCCTACTCTTCTCACTTGCTGAAAAATTGCATATTTTATCCTTGGTACAGTGTTCTGGAGATGTCATGTAGACCTGGGGGATGCTGCTGCTGCTCAAATTCTTCCAGATTCTTCCTGGAATATTTCTGCTTGCCTCATAGTTCTCTCCACTGCTGGCGCTGGAGTGTAAAAACTCCAAGTGTACCTATGAATTCCCCGAATCTCCTGGAAGCTCTATCCGTTTTTGCTTCCTGTTTCATGGAATTCTGAACATAAGCACACGTGCCTTTAACTATGACATTGTATGTGAGATGTGACATGAAGGATAAGCTGCATTTTAAAAACTTAGTATTTGAGTTGAAGATTCATTTTACTTTTTACTGATGTGTATATGTCTGTAACTCTGTGCGGGGTATGTGCACACGAGTGTAGGAAGGGATAGAGCATTGGATCCCCTAGAGCTGGAGTAACATGTGGCACTGTGTGAGCCGTTCAATGTACGTGGGACTGGAATGCAGGCTCTCTGCAAGAATGGTATGCTGTTAACTGTGGAACCATCCTTCGGGTCCCAAATGGAACTCTTAAAAATGCCTGAATTAGCAAGAATGTTGCAGGAAATAGCTATCTCAATGTGCCAGTGACCACGAGTGCCTTGGGGGACCAGTGAATGAAAAGTATTACAACCCGGAGAGGAGCCATGTAATTCATTATTATTGTGTTGACCTTTGACCTGAATAATCCCCAAGCAGATATGCAAACCATCAGGACCATTTGCTCCATGGAAATAGCTCGAGAGGTCTTCTTTAGGCTCCCGTGTGTCCCTATATAGGAAGTGGCACGATTCCGGAGCCAGTTGGCTAGGTCCTGATTCTTATCCCAACACTTGCCAGCGAAGTAAACATGAACATGTTTCTTTTTCTGCATCATTTCAACTTCATCTGTGACAAAGAGGGTCTCAAAACAGGAACTTTCCCTCATCTGATTTAACAATACCCACCATCGAGGGTTATCACTGTAAGGATTAAGTGAATTGCCCCATGAAGAAGAGTGTTTAACACAAGGTAATCATTCAACAAACAAAATCTATTCCAAAAGCAACTGCCTGGATTAATGGAACACAACAGGCAGAACAAGACCTTGTGTTGGTTTCCAGGGAATGCCAAAACTAAGAACCATGAACCGGGTGGCTGTAACCAAAGATCATTTGACCACACATCTGGAGACTAGGAGTCTGTGTGTTTGTGCTGGACCACACTGGGAAGGATCTTCCCTCAACAGCTTCTAACTGCTCTTTGGCGTTGGGAAGTGTGGTCTTCATGTC
>JADRCC010563474.1:0-11642 GCA_019843855.1 Hylomyscus alleni
TAGAACTTTTAGAAATGGAGCCTAGTTGGAATAAGTGTGGTTTTGAGAATGGAGGTCTTAGGCATTACAACCTAGGCCAGCTTACATCTCACAATTTGCTTTCTCTGCTTATTGGTCCCCAGAGATGTAAACCAGCTGTCATGGAACCACCTGCTGCCAATAGTTTCCATCTGCCATGACAGACTGTATACTCTCAAACTTGACAAACCTACCTTCCATTAAATTTCTTTCTGTCCTTTTTATTTTTCTCATTAGTTTTCTTTTTTCTTTTTTTTTATGATTTACTTTTTTATTCACATTACATCTCAAATACAGCCCCCCTCCCAGTCCTGCCCTTACAAATCCCTCCTGCAATCCCCCCTTTCAGAGAAAGGGAAGCCCTCTTGGGTACCACTCCATTCTGTAACATCTGGTCCCAGCATGACTAAGTATCACTTCTCCCACTGAGACCCAGCCAGGCAGTCCACAGAGGGGAAGAGGATTCAATGGAAGGCAACATAGTCAGAAGGTCAGTTCTTACTTTAATTGTTAGGGGCCCACATGAAGACCAAGCTGCATATCTGCTACAAATGTGAAGGCGGGGCCTAGGTCTAGTTCCTTCTTATCAGGTATTAAGTTTACAGTGATAGAGAACATCTGTAATCCAATGTGGATAACCTCGGAATCATTATTTTTTAATCAATTCTTTTATTTTTTTTAATTATGTATTTTGCTAAAGATGAGTAGCCTGAGACGTACTTAAAGAAAATTTGCTTAATTATATAAGGTCTTACATTTGCCTGTGAGGACTTTCTAACCTCAGCCCCAGAACTGCTCTCATTATGGTCCAGGCAGTGGTCCACAGTATAAGGCAAAGGCTGTCTTCAGCATCACAGTATGTTTCACAGCAGCCATGAAATTTACTCAGTTGATACTAGTGATGCTGCCTCACAGTATTGACAACAGTAAAACATCTCCACATCTCCAGACCTCACCAAATGTTTCTGGCATGTGGGGAGACAGAAAGAAGTGGCAAATTGATTGTTTTTGAGAATCACTGATGTAGATCTTTTGTTTGTCCAAACACTTCTTTGTCACACTGGATTCTCACAGCAAAGCTATCAGGACATGTCTTGTTATCTCCCCTGGACAGAGAAAGAATTATAGATGCAAAGAGTTTTAGGCCCTGGGCTCCATAAAACACTTTATTGCTGGTGCTTGGGGTGTAATACCTTTTTGTCTATGAGTGCTGAGTGGAATGCAGACTCACCACACTTCATAACTTTGTCTGGAGGAAAGCCTAGAAAGATAAAAGACAGAGTGGCTTGAATGAGAAGACACAGAAATAATTTTCCTTCTGTTTAAGACTAAGTCGGTATTCTTCTTGATGCACCAGATGTTCTACATTAAAAACCTTATATACTGCTTCTTGGATCTTGTCTAAGAGAAAGTGAATTATTTCTTTGTTGTTATTATTTCTGAGACATTTAAAAGTACAAGATGCCATAAAGCACATAGTTTCCTTTTTATATGCTTTAAATACAAAAAATACAAAGAAATCAATGTGTAGAATAGAAGTATCACTTGTCTCCATTCGAAATCCTTGCCAGTGTCACATTTTGTACAGTGTGTCCTACAAGCTGTGTGTCTGCTCACTATGTACTTATGTACCTTTCTCCGCAAATATCCATCTGTAAGTATAATGCCACAAACCATGCAATTTATAGCTCTATGTTCATTTTGAAATTTACAGAAGGACAAGCCATTTTGTGTTATATTTATAAAATTTTAAAGGTAGCACGATTGGGAGGTCTGTCATCTATAAATCATCTATTAATCATGTCTTTATATGATCGTCTGCCTATCATCTGGTTCTTTTTGCTTTTATAATATTCAGCTGAAGAATCATGCCACATTTTGTGAATGTTTTCATTAATGACCACTTTGCATAACTTTAACTTTAGAGTATTTCAATCTATGTTCCACTGTATATTTCTGAACCTATCTCACAAGATAAACATTATAGGTTTTCGAAGGGGACAAACTAGGATTACACTTGCTATGTGACCTGGGAATCTAATTTTAGGAGTAACTAATAAAGAATTTGAAGTGTCAGTGTGGAAGAAAAAAACACATACATTTTAGAAAAAAATGTATATTGGTATGTACAGAAACATGTGGCAATGTCACAGAGTGTCCAAGGAGAGATCAGTACTGTTCAATCTTTGAAACTTAACAAACATGGTAATCACAATACACAGGGACATATGACTTAACCCAGTTGGCAGAATATCTGCATAAATACATAAAGGGATCATGATTGTTGTGTTTTATAAAATATGAGCCAAGTATATCTTTGTAGAGGCAGGTATGTTGAGGTTGGCAAGGTACCTTGGCTGGCCCTCACTGAGGCATCCCTTCCCCCTGAGGTACCAGCCATATGACAGGTACAGTGTAGAGTTTATTTGAGGCCTGAGAAAGGGAGTGTGAGGGAGAGGGAGAGAAGGAGGCAGAGAGAGTAAAAGAGTAAATCAGTAAAAGAGGAAGAGGAAGTAAAAGAGGAAGAGTCAAACCAGCCCCTTTTAGAGGAAGCCAGGCTTATCTGGCTTGTTGCTAGGTAACTGTTGGGTGGAGCCAGGAAGGAATACTAACAGTGACTAATGTTTTTATATCAAGAAAGTAAAACTGGTTCATTATTTCCAAAATAATCAGTGTAATATTCTACTCTAACATTCTAAGGAAAAATAAGCATATATAACCATCCACCTGACAAAATCCCCTACATGCACAGGAGTAGAAGAGACCATCTTTACTTGAACAAAGTGACATTATAACAATCCTACAGTTTATCTCATTGATGGATATTGAGTGATTTATCTTTAAGACTTGGAGCCAGAGGATATTTCCCTTATCTGTCTTATTCATTATCATATTTGGAATGTTATCCATTGCAGGTACACAGACACACAGGCACACAAACATACAGACACTGGTACACAGCATAAAGGCAGACAGACACACAGGTACACAGACTTGCAGACACACAGACACACAAACTCACAGGCACACAGGCACTCAGATACACAGACAGAGAGGCACAAAGGCATACAGTCACATAGACAAAGACACACAGACACAAAGGTGCAAAGCATACAGACATACAGGCACAAAGGCACAAAGCACACAGAGATGCACACACACACACAGGCTCACAGTCACCCAGTAACACAAACACACAGGCACACAGTCACACCAGCACACAGACACACTGGCACTCAGGCATACAAGCACATAGACACAAGACACTCTAGCACAAAGACACACAGGCACATAGGCATATAGACACAGACACAAAGGCACACAGGGACACAGGCACACACATACACACACACATACACACACACACACTGGGAGTGGACAGACACAAGGATGGAGGAGAGATAGAAAGTAATATACACCGGGCTGAAGAGTAACAGTGAATACTAAGGCCACAAGAGGAAGAAACTGCTCTGATTAGTAGATGATATGATTGTCAATCTAGGAAAATCTCAAGAAGAACCCACCAAACATTGAAAAATTTTAAGATTAACAAAGGTATACAATGCCTATATATTGGTTCACATGCTAACAAATTAAATTTGTGTGTATTTGCAATATGTGAATGGATCCTGATATTTAAAAAGTAAGTTTTACTTAGATTAATCAACAAAAATTATTTTGTTGTTTGTTTTGTTTGAGTTGAGGTCTTACACTTCAGCCCATGCTGTTGTAAAACTCACAGTTGTCCTTCTACTTCAGCCTCCCGAGTACTAGGAGGACAAGAGTGAGTCACCTTTGTCCCATGCCTGGGACAAAGCAGTTCCAACAAGTGTGTTCTTTGTTACAGTGCACAAATATGGTTTCAAACCATCCTTCCCACTGTAGACAGTTTCTGTGGGGTTTTGTTTTTGTTTTTTGTTTTTGTGTTTTGTTTTTTTTTGAAACAGGGTTTCTCTGTGTAGCCCTGGTTGTCCTGGAACTCACTCTGTAGACCAGGCTGGCCTCGAACTCAGAAATCCACCTGTCTCTGCCTCCCAAGTGCTGGGATTATAGGAGTGCGCCACCACCACCCGGCATAGGAGGAAGTCTAAAATCTATAACATAATATCCAGATACTAAAATGGGAAATAATGTTAATGTTCTTGAAACACAAATTAGGGGATGAAAAGGTAAAACAAGTAGGAAGACCGAGGTACAATCATAAACTGATGAAATGGAAGAACATAGAAAAGAATATTCACCAAACTCAATGTGTTTCACAGAAAGAAATGTTTCTGGTGCAGAGAACACTGGAAAATACACACA
Source organism: Hylomyscus alleni (assembly GCA_019843855.1). Classification (NCBI taxonomy): domain Eukaryota; kingdom Metazoa; phylum Chordata; class Mammalia; order Rodentia; family Muridae; genus Hylomyscus; species Hylomyscus alleni. The sequence goes on from JADRCC010563474.1 coordinate 4,324, forward strand.
TGAAGTATACTCCAGATAAGAGCATATATACAATGTTTTATATATCTGTAATGTCAGCCTATTATTCTAATCAATCTGAAATCTAGCTTGAGAAATGAACTAAAATGAACACACACACACACACACACACACACACACACACACACACATATAAATTGTCAAAAAATTCCACAGGAAATTGTATTATATATTAAATAACAAAATTTCCTTTAACTATGAAATAAGCATATATGTGGAAAATATATTGCCAAAATGCTTCATACCTTTTACATAAAAACTTATGTAGAGAAAGAGTGGACAGTGAAGGGAAACACTGCAGCATAAGGTGCTATGGTGGATTGATATCGATGAGAGACCTTCCCTTCCCTGAGGACAAAGGGAAGAGTCATATAAGGAGGGGAGGGGAGAGAATGGGATTGGGAGGAGAGAGGAAAAGTTATGATCTGGATTTGAAGTAAATAGATAAATAAATTTTAAAAAGAGATACTAAACTCATTTTAGGTGACTAATATAACTTTAATGCTGAATGAACACAACATGAAGTATAAAATGTATGAGGTTTAAAATGCACAGGTGTGTCTCAAATATAATATTAGGAAATCAGACTGATCAGTGTATAAAGTGAGCTGTTACTGTCACAACACTTGATAAAACAATCACAAAATGTTGTCATAAGATGTGGAAATCATTTAATTATAGTATATTTATCAAGGTAATTCCTCACATTAATAGAGCAAAGGTTTTTTTTTGTTTTTTTTTTTTTCGAGACAGAGTTGCTCTGTATAGCCCTAGCTGTCCTGGAACTCACTCTGTAGACCAAGCTGGCCTTGAACTCAGAAATCTGCCTGCCTCTGCCTCCCAAGTGCTGGGATTATAAGCGTATGCTACCACTGCCCAACTAGAGTGAAATTCTACAAGATCAACTCAATAAATTAAGGAAAGCTCTGAATAAATTAGAAGCCTGTTTTCTATTTTAAGCATGAACAATGACAGTGGAAATAAACTTTTTACACCTATGGTGAAATTATGTTGGGGAGAAACTGTAAGTCATTGTCATTGAATTGAGGGGAGAAGGAGCTATCATCATCCAGTTCTGTTTAAAAGAATAGCAAAAGGAAAAAGGAAATTAAAGGGGACATAAGAATTTGAAAGACATTATCTTTATTTTACATTTAATAATTATCTATGTAGAAAATAAAAAAAAATTCATAGGTAAGTGGTGGTTTGAATGAAAATGACCTCTATAGGATAATATGTTTGAATGCTTAGTCACCAGTTAGTGGAACTGTTCGGGAAGGATTATAAGGTGTGGCCTTGTTGGAGGAGATGTGTCAAAGGGAGTGGTCTAAAACCCAGTCTCCTCCTTCCCCCCTCTCTCCGTCTCTCTCTGTCTCTGATAGATTCTTTTCCATTTTGATTTCAGATGATCTAGTTAGTCAATTCTTGAGATTAATTTCTGATGGCATTTGACTCTTTCCTAAAGGTCCCTAACTGTATTGTGAAGTATTTCTCTGTTATTGTTCTCTTGTAGTTTCAGGTCTTGTGTTGCTTTATGATAAGTTCATGTGTGTGTGTTTTGTGTGTGTGTGTGTGTGTGTGTGTGTGTGTATGTGTGAGATGAGAGATATTAATATCATTTCATTCTGATGTGTGAATATGTAATTTTACTAGATAAAAAGGCTATTTTCCAATGTATGACTTGGACACTCTTTTCCCAAAATTTGGTGGCTGTACCTGTGTAAGTTTTTTTGGGTCTTCATTATTCTATATGTTTGTTCCCATATATTCTATATGTTTGTTTCTGTGCCAGTACCATGCTGGTTTTATTACTTTGACCACCATGTTGTAGAATTTAAAATCAGCTACTATGATACCTCTAGTAAGCTCTTCCTATTTAGGTTGGTTTGACTATTTGGGGTGTTTAATTTTAAAATCCAAATTTTAGAACTATTTTCTAGTTTGCTGAAGAAATCTTTCTCTGGCATGCCAGCCATCTCATTTTTATTATTCTCCAATACTGAGGAGGTATGTGCTTGTTGCAATGTCACCATAACCCCCCCCCCCCCAAATATACACACTGTCTGAGTGGACACAAAAGAAAGTCTATCTTAAAAAGCCTATTCCAGGGAGAAACAAATTCAAGAGAAAAAACAAACAAACAAACAAACAACCCTCACATAAAAACATCAGGTGAAGTACAAAATTCTAAGTAAAATAAAAAAAATTGATACCATAATCATAGTCAATATTTCTTTCTTATTGGCAAAAGTACACTTTTTGCCTCCTCACTTAGTGCTTTATAGGGGTGAAATGGGATGCTAGTACACTTCAAACAACCTAATGATGCATATCCTGTCTGATAAGACTAGATTCTAGGGTGAGAGCTTTTGGATGGAATTTCCAGTCTGACTCCTTCCCCACCCTTTCCCAGGAATAACATTTTCAGCTTTGTTGTTGGTGTCAGGAATCTTGGGAGTTCCATTATGAGGCTTTGAGGTAAAGATGAAAGCCCTTCCATTTGCTCCTTAATGATCTCTTCCTGGCCACTGAATTTATTCAGACCCTGGGAAAGACTGTTCAACACACGTCTCATGGCCCAGGGTATGTGTGGTGTCTTTTCAAGATATTCCCTTCAGGTGCTGCCAAGCCTTGAGTTCCCACATTGTGATTCTGCTAATGTCTGCACAGCCTGGGTGCTCCTGCTGGTCTCTGTCTACCCCCTGATCCACATCTCAGCCCAGGAAGTATCTCTCTGCTAGGCTTACTATGCTAGTGCATGAAGGAGAATACTTCTCTTACTATTCCTGTGACCCTGGGCCAGTGACAACAGTGCGTGGCTATTGCTCCAGGCTGTTTTTTCACTGTGGCTTAGTTTTGCCCTTAGTGTTTACTACTATAAGAGTAGAATTTATTATTGATATTATCAGTTTTTTAAAGATAGGGTCTCATGTAACTCAGGCTGGCTTAGGTCCTAGTGTGTAGCGAAGGATGATCTTAAACTTGTTAATCTCCATCTACTCCCAAGTGCTGGGATTGCAGGTAAGACTAGCAAGCAGCTCAGTCTATAGTCAGTTTGTCTCTTTAATCCAGTGTGTAAGAGGTAGCTTTTGCTTGCCATCAGACTTGGGAGCCCTTTCATTTGTTCTAGCTCTAATGAGTTGGCCTGGTCTACAATGTTGAATAGAAACACAAAAACACGCTTCGCTAATTTTCTCTAGCCTTCATGAAATTGATTCTAAACATTTATAACTAAGTTATTTGCCAAGTGATCTGCTTTTGATAAACAATATTTATCAAGTTAAGGACTGCCCTCATTAACCTTGTTAGCTATGAGTGGTTTCCCAAATGAATAAACTCATGGATTTTCTATAGGGACTTGGATAGACATTTTTTTATTAAACTATGAATATATTAGTACATTCACATTTAAGATCTGAAGATAATTTTGCACCTTCTATATGTTACTGGTTAATGATATGATTTATTTTTTATTTTTTAATTAATTTATTTATTTTTATTAGATATTTTCTTTATTTAAATGTCATATGATTTCTCCTTTCCCAGTTTCCCCTTCAAAAACAAAAAATAAAAAAACAAAAAACTGTAAAAACAACAAGAACAACCCCCTGTTCCCTACCCCCTCTCCCTGCTCGCCACCCTACCCTCTCCTGCTTACTGAAGGGCACTCCAGCCTGATATAGCTGTCTCCTGAGAGGCTCTGACAGTACCTGACTAATACCGAAGTAGAGGCTCACAGCCATCCATTGGACTGAGTACAGGGTCCCCAGTGAAGGAGTTAGAGAAAGGACCAAAAGAGCTGTAGGATTTGCAGTCCCTTAGGATGAACAACAATATGAACTAACTAGTACCCTCAGAGCTCCCAGGTTCTCACCCACCAACCAAGGAGTACACATGGTGGGAATGATTGCTCTGGCAGCATGTGTATAGTAGAGGATAGCCAAGTCAGTCATCAATGGGAGGAGAGGCCCTTAACCCTATGGTATGATATTTTAAAATTCACATCAAATTCAAATTTATAAAAGTTTGTGTTGTTGATGCTTTATATCTATTTTAATAAAGAAGTTAATTTGCAACTTAACTTTTCAAATGTCCCTGATCTGTTCTAGTACAAAACTTACATTAGGACAATATTTTTTTAAAATAACCTCTTTACTCTTTTTCACTTCTTCAAAGCAATTTATGCACAATTTATTTTTCCATGGTTGCTGTGTACTTTTGTACTTTGTGTTCATTGTTATATTTTCAACTATTATTCTTTTGTGGATAAATAATACTTAGATTTTAGTTTATGTGCCTCTTATTCTTCCAAATATATTAAAACTGGCCTATTATTGTTTTAATTTCATGTATCTGTTGATTGAGTCTCTTATTAATTAGCAGTGTTGCCTTTTAATTATTTTGTCTATTTAAATATTTATTTATTATTTGTTCAAGTTATTTCACTTATCTTTTTAATTTTCTTCTAAAGAAACACTTTTTTTAAAAAAAATGTTGATTCCCTCTAGTGCTTCTTTGGTTTTTCTGCTTAATTATAAACATTATGAAACAGCAGCCAATTGTTTCATTAATTTCTGATCTTATCAATGTTATTTCTTTCGACTTTCAGTTTCTTCTTTTGCTTAACAAGGCTTTTGAATTGAAACTTAATTCATTCCATTTCAATCATTATTTTTAATTAATACCCTCATAGTTAAATGTTAGTTTTTAAACATGTTATAATTTCTATTGTGATTTCCTTCTTAATTGACAAGTAATTTGGCAATCTTTAAAGGAATTTGAACTCTTTTTTTAATGCTTTGCTCTTGTGTGGGAACATGTTCTGCCATCATCATCAATCAATATGGAATTAATGATGTTGAGTATTTGAGGCTTTATAATAGTTATTTTTCATTTGTATATCATAAAGTTAAACATGTTTGGAATGCCATTGAAAATATATTACATTTTTACTTATTTTACTAGGCAGAATTATACCAGTGCTTATCAAATAAATATTTTTACTTCATTGTTCAAAACCTCCATGTTGTAAAGATTTACTGTCATTTTAATATGTCAATCCATGGCAGATTCACCTTAAATTTTCTATTCTAATTATATATTAGTCATTTGTTCTGAAAATCCTGTCAGTTTTAGCATGGCATATTTCTTCCTGAACAACCCTCCCTTCTAATTATTAATTTAAATGCTACTTTTAGTTTCTAAATTGAAAGGTTAACTTTATTTATTATGCATAGCTAATTAAATCTACCCATTTAAGAAAATCTACTTCTTTGCCCATCCTTGTGAGTTTTCTCTCTAAGCCAATGGTGTGTTAATAGGGAAACTTTTATGAGATTGTGGGGTAGTAGACTCACTCCATGTTTCTGTAATTGAAAGTGCCTTACAGAAATAACGGAGAGTTTCCTACATATTCTTCCCTTTCTCTTCCCCAGACTTATGGACTTCTCTTCAGCCAGCATCACTACTGAGTCTGCTTTTAATCAAGCCAGCAATATGTCAATGCCAAATCCAATGGAAAGTGGTGGTTTTAATCTTTGACCCATAGGTCACATTTGACACCATGCACTACTTCATAGCCCATGGATGTGTCTTATGATTCATCTTCAAGTTACAGTTCTCCACAGTGTTGTTTGCATTGTTTGAATACTCTCATCTTTCTTTTTTCTTGGCCTTTTAAAGCAACCTGCATGTTTTCAGAAGACTAGGAGACACGTAGTTCCAGATAGCCTTCTCTAGTAGAGAGTATCCTATAGCCAACCACCAAGGGGCAAGTCTAGAACCTTAATCTTATAACTGTAAGAAAAATGAATTTGGACACGGGAGTATGGCTCAGTAGCAAAGTACTTGCTTACCATGTCCAAGATCGTGGTTTCAATTCCAAGTGCCGCTAGAGTGATACTTGGTGGGGAGGGGATGTATTGGGTAGGGAGGATGAAAGGAACTCATCAACAGCTTGAATAAAAGTGGAAGTGGATTCGGTGTCTGTTGAGTCTTTATGTAGACACCCATCCCTTGTTAGCACCTTGACTAGAGCTTTGCAGAGGACTCACCTAAACCACAATAAGATTCTGACATTCTTCTATGAAATAGTCACGTTTTGTATATTATGTCATAGGACTGGGAACGATGTTTATTAAAGAAAATGAATAAAATGACAAACCAGTTGTGGCCTCTTCTCAGTATAACACACTTTTGTATTGCTTGACTTCTTTTGAGCCGTCTAATGTTCCTACATCTCAACTGTACTGTTGTGTGGGTATTTCACTTATTTTTTCTCATTAGTATGTAGTAATTTTTACTGTTAATATATCACACTTTTAAAGATTTAGTTTTCATTTTCAATTATGTGCATATCTGTATGTGGGTATATGCGTAGGGATAAAATATGCCTACTTTTTCCAGAAGAGGTTGTTTGGATGCACTGGAGCTGTGTGATTACAGGAACTGAATTCAGGTCTTTTGCAAGAGCCAAACCTGTGCTTAACCTCTGAGCTATTTCTCCATCCCTGACATTAAAAACAAATCAGGAAAATGAAACATTTTACTTAGAGTTCATTCATATTTTGATTGTTTACAGCTTGGTTCCCTTGAATAAATCTGATTAATTGTCTTCTATATATCTTAGGTAGACATCACTATTCATTTTTATTGAGTAGGTATTTATAAATGATACTCTTGATTAATAAGTTACAGCTTTAAAAGAGATTACCAAAGTTATTTCTGATGCGATTACAAGTTTTTGAAATCCATTAACAAAATAGAATCTAATTTCCTTCAGATTCTTATCAAACTTTGAAACTGACAAGAGTTGAAATCTTCCATGTATGTAGTCTTATCCATACAGAGGTTTCAATCACTATTCTCATGCTAACTCTTGATGTCATGCTTACTGAAATATTTGTAACAAAATGGCATTTTGATGTCCATTTTTGTAATGCACTTGTTCATATCTTTTGTGTACTAGTTCATCAGTCTGCTCTCTTGATTATTTTGAGAAACTTAAAAGTTACATTGAGAAATCCTTTGTGACCATTCATACTTCAAATATTGATCTTATGCTGTTTCTTCACTAGGATGAAATCCAAATCTGCTGTTTAGAAGAAAAGTATGTTCATGACCTTGAACTGGGTGGTCATATAGTTGTTAAACATGATAAGTCAGCAGCACTAAGAAAATTACTGATAACCTGATTTATATAGCTATTTTAATAACTCCTTGCAAGTCTCAAATAATTCCCCCCTTGCTTTTTCTATTCTTACATGTACTCATTTTTTCTAATGAAAATTCAAGTAGATTTT
>JADRCC010563477.1:0-17101 GCA_019843855.1 Hylomyscus alleni
ACTCCCAGGACAGGAAGCCACAGGAATCCTGTTGCTAGGAGACATTTGTCTTTGTCCAGCAGCAGGAAGATGTCCTTGAGCATGGCTTCCCCTCTGGTTGGCTTTGGACAAGCTGTGAATCAGACTGTCCTTGCTAGCTCCGCCCTCCCAGCAGGACCAACTAGTCTGCGAGGGTTAATGGTGGGTCCTGATCCCTTGGGAAATTTCTGACATGCTCAATGTTTTGCTGAATCAGTCAGTCTTCTAAAACCAATAAATATATTATATGTCTAATTTGTACTATGAGAAGATGAAAAGAACAATTTCCTGTGTGGTGTCTATACTTGTGAAAATGTTATGTAATGGAATCATACTTTAGATTGTGTGAAAGAGTATGCCTGGGCTATAGTGGGGGAGGGGAAGTTAATTAATGGTAATTAAAAGGGTTTCACAGGGTGAGAGCACAGGAAGTAGAAGGACTAAAGAATGATTCTTTCCAGCAAACACTACTACCCAGAGGGGCTCTTGGAAGGTACCTGGTAGCCATGAATTTGGTTTTTGCTCAGAGAAACATCCCTGGTCTAGCACAGTGCCTGGAAAGGAGCTCTTCCTTGGGTGCAAGGGAGAAAGGTTCTGGGTGCTGTGTGATGGGGACCTGGGATGCTGGTGGTATTCCAGGAGAAGGAGAAGTGAGGTTGTCTACTGTACTGTACCCCAGTGTCTGTATCAGAAAAGGGCATCAAATGAGATGGATCAGGCAGCTCCAACACCAGTTACAAAGTTGCTCCAAAACCAACCAGGAATGGTTTAAAGGACGGTAGAAGGACTCTGAAACTGTTAGGACTAGAAGGGATCAAAGTTTTATAGTCCTCACACAAAGCCTCTTTCTAATGCTCCATCTCTCAGATATGTGCAGCTTATTCTATGTCAATGATAACCCCATCAAGCTGCTCAAAATACAGATCTCAGATGATCGGGCTTTGAAGAAATACACTTTCTCATTATTTCATATATACAGATGAGGAAATGGAGACCCAAAGAGGTTGATGTCTTACCTGGGCTCAGACATTGCAGACAATGAGCCAAACCTTGTGTCTTCTGCAGATGTCTGTGTGCCTCATTCCTGGTGGGTCCTGAGAGCAGCGCTCTACTGAAGAAGGTGGGAGGAGAGCAGCCCTGGGGCTGGGGAGACCAGCTGTGAGGCAGCAGCAGATGGCTACAAGGTGGCCAACCACAGGGCTGACTGTGGGGATCAGAGGGAAAGCTGTTCTCTCTTTCCTTGTGGCTGCTCTCTTGTTTATGCTTTGCCTGCTGTACTTCCCTCTACTCAATTTTTTGGGGGCTGAACTCAAAGTCTTGGGCATTCTGAACAAGAGTGCTCCCACAGTGTGATACCTCTAGTGCTCCTTTTATTTTGAGACCATGTCTCTGGGGGTCAACCAGGCTGGCCTTGAACTCACTCCACACTCTGAACTCGTGATCCTCTTAGGCTGTTAGTTACTTAACCTCTCAGACTCAGTTTCCTCATCTGTCAAACGGAAACAATGAGACCAATATAATAGGTTTGCCATGCCAATCAAATAACCAAATCATATGAAACATGGAATACAGTTTCATAGGCATCTTCCGGGCTCTAAGCGTGAGTGGGAGTCCCCAGCACCCCCAGTGGCAGAATTCTTCTCAGTACTCTGTCCTAGGCTGTGGCACTGCCCTCTTTACCTGCTATTCATAACGCTTCCCTTCCAATAATCGCCTCTTTCCATCACAGCTCTGCCAGTCGTATTTCTTTTCTACCAATACCTTTGTGTAGGGCTATTCAGCAAATGATACTGAAGACGTTGGGGGGAGTGTTTGTTGAACGAATGTATGAAAAGATCACTGCCATATCTACAGCTATGGTTTCTTCTTCTTCCACACCTTCCTGGGAAGATTCCTTGTTTCATGAGAGTTGAAGTGACACAGTATAGGGTTAGACACTACTAACACACCACCCTATGCATTCAGGAATCCCCCTTGCAAAGCAACTGGGCGGAGGAAATCTGGCTGACCAGTGTCTTATGGAAGGCATCCAGATTGGTGGGAAGTTCTTCTGATTTGATTCCTCCTCTCCCTGGTCTGGCAAGATTGACTCACTGTCCCAAGCATCTGGCTTCACCTGGCAGCACGTAGGAGACGGAGTCCCTCTGCTGAATGTTCCTTTTGTTCCCAAGGCTCCATCAACTGTTCTGGAAAGAGCAGATTTGACAGTGTCCAGGTCCCTTCCACAAAGCCTTGCCGGGGCTGGCAGTTACTCGGCTGGGGAGCATCAGTTTGCCGCACGGGTCTAGAAACAGTGCATAATCTCAATATCAAGCCGCTGACCACGTGGTGCACAGAAGGAGAAGTAAACTAACAGTTCGGGACTCAGGAAGCCTGGGGGTGGGGCTGCGGTTTGGGCAGTGGGATGCGTCCCCTTGTGCTTTGTACAAGTGACAGAAAAGAAGAAGACTCTTCTTAAAGGTAGACTTGGGTATGGAAGCACCCATGAGTCTTCCAGTAATTTGTGGGAAAGTATAAACATTTTGTTTGTTTGTTTGTTTGTTTGTTTGTTTGTTTTTTGAGACAGGGTTTCTCTGTGTAGCCCTGGCTGTCCTGGAACTTACTCTGTAGACCAGGCTGGCCTCAAACTCAGAAATCCGCCTGCTTCTGCCTCCCAAATGCTGAGATTAAAGGCGTGCGCCACCACCACCCAAGTATAAACATTTTAAAATCCGTGTCTCAGTTGTAAATGTTTCTTTATAACCAGGGTGATACCTCCAGGTTTGACCAAGAATATGGTGCCAATCATAGTTCTGAATAGGTTGTCAGGCCCCGATATGTAGCTTAAATTACCAAGCAGCATCCTTTCTAGGACTACGATGAGACAATGGCTACCACAGAGTTTGTCTTAGGACATCGCTCTCCGGGTTTAGGCTGTGGACCTCCTTGAATGTGCTCCTCTTAAGGATCATGTCCTAAGCACATACCATGCCAGACTATCAAACCCAAGAAGCTCTAGTCCCCTCAGCACAAAATTTCCTATCCTTCTCCCTGTTCATCCATCCAACCACCCATCCATCCATCCATCCATCCATCCACCCATCCATCTATCCATCTACACACCCACTCACCCATCTCTTTAACACATATCCTTTCACAAGTTGTACTCTCTGGAAGGTGGCTATTGATCACACATGTTTTCTTGGATATTTAATCTCCAAAACATAGTCCAGGCTTGGCACAGGGTAACTGCTGAAGGAATATTCATTCAGTAAATGAATGAACAGTGATTTAAAAAAATCCCTACTGTGTGTTGGAGCAGGATGCAGTGATATGACCCTATGCAGATCCTGTCTTTTGTTATGATGTTCAGAAATATTTTTTCACAATGAGTCTGTACTTATATTAAAAAGTGGGTTGTAAAGCTTCCAATAGTGTGTGTGGGGGGGAACAGGGAAGGGTGCGTGCAATTGCCTGGTTGCTTCACAAAGTGGTGTACTAGAACTGATACTCATATCCCTCTGTGGAGACATGAGAAAGCGCGCGCGTGCACACACACACACACACACACACACACACACACACACACAGAGCCCTCTTTGCATCCTAATGCCAGATTATTCTTCCTGAAGTGAACACCACCTCCAAACACTAATGGGTCTAAGAGACTTTGGGGACACTAATCTTAATGTGCTGCTTCCTTCTGGTCTTGTTAGTCCCTAAAGCCATCTGTAAGGAGTTATTGTATTTGGCTTTCTTAAGCCATATTTCTTAAGCATGGACATTTAATTAGTGCTTGTTAAGATGTTTCCAGAGCCTTGGCTGGTTCTCTCGCCCCTGCTGTTTCTTCCTGGTCAGCATATTTTCTGGAAGTGTTGTTTCCAGGAAAGGGCATCGGAGACTTCTGTTTGGAGACTTGCTACGTGTGTCCCTGTGAAGCAAATGTCTGAGGAGGCAACTGGAGGAAGCAGAGAGTCCAAGCGGCTGCACAGAAAGGACCCTGTGTTCACAGCAGCCCCTTGGAGAGGGCCTCTGGTTATGATATTTCCTAGAGAAAGCTGAGACCTACAAATGGGTTTGAAACTATTGGATACACGACCCTACATGAGGATGTCACAAAAACACGTATTTGAAATGGTAAGATTAAGTACCATTCGAAAAACTTCAATTATAAGAAGATGCCTAAAAGAACATAAGTTTAGTTTCTTGAAAAGGTGTTGGAAACTGGTAGAAATAGTTTGCAGGTATTAAAAAAAGTTCACAAAATCTCACTAACAGACTAAATTCATCAAATATAGTTTTATTTCGACGAATATCTAATTCTATAAATTATTAAAATTTCAAATGGTTTCAGACGAGGCACATGTGCTGAGTTTCTTCCCCATTTTTAATACATATGTAGACTAGGTTGGCTTGATATTTCTGCAAGCTCCCAGATCACAACAGTTGTCAAATACAAAAGAAAAGCATTTCAAGAAAAGGTGGTAGATGCAAAAATGAAGAAATGAAGAAATGTGGACCTAGAGAGGTTAAGAAGTTATATACATTGTTTATATTCACATACATTTATTTACATATATTTTCATATAGTCACATATATACACACGTTTTACTAAGAACACTTTCTATTTTCTAACCTTCACAAGTAAAGAAAGAAAAGCTTCATGCTGAGTGCTGCTTTAGTCATAATTAAACAAATTTCCTTTATATTTGGATCTTAATATCTTCCTTTAGGATACTCTTTGATTAAGAAGGAAGAACAACATAGGTAATAGAGAGTTAGTCAAATGATAACATCTCCATATTCCACAAGCAAGGTTTCTATTGGAATCCCACATGCCTCCATAATCTAAACACTTAATCCTATTAAAGGTTCCAGTGATGGATTGATGTTTGGCACTGGGTGTCAAAACATTTCCTGCTGGGACTTCGACCACTAACAAGCTTGTTTGTGAGGAGGCGGGACAGGGCGGCTGATGGAGGATGTGGGAAGAGGGAACTTTGTTGCAACTCCTGACATCTGAAGTCTTTATCAGTCAAGGCAACTTTTTTAGTTCACGCTGATGGTTTGTGATACAATCGTTGATCTGCCTGTCACGTCTCGGACTCACTGCTCAGTTGTAAATGTCTCTAGGCCATCAGCATTCTTACAGGGTAGTAGTATCCACCCAGCTAGACATCTGGATGTCCGTTATAATGGCCTCCCTGCTTCCAAAGTTGTTGCCAGATAGATACTCTTGATCCCCTTTGAACACATGGCTCTGACGCACCCAGACTTTGGGCCATTGATGTGACAATCAGTTCCTGGCTTTGGCGTATTTGGGGAAGATTTATGAAATGAAGAGGGGTCCTCATTCCGCTGGAGGGGTGGCTGTTTTCGTCAACACTGAGTTTAATGGTACAACAGTTTCCTCTGGAGCTTGTAGAATTCACCCTTTGAACATGGAGAGAAAGAATACATTCAAAAATTATTTTCAGGGTGTTGCCATGTTTACTGTTTCCTGTTGTCTTTGCCTGAAAGTGTTCAAACCAAAATTAGTGCTGAGGGGAAGAACGCTTGCGCCAGGGGATGAAAGGAGCTGATTTTTGTCTCCCATGCAGGTTCCTGTGTCCCCTTTGATTTAGGCACCACAGACCTTAGACAGGATATGACACCAATTAAGAACACGAAACTTAATTTTTGGGCTAAATAATCACATCATCTTTCTTCTGGTGTCTGACTGGGGGCCCCTGGCGTGGCGTTTACTTCTCAGCTGCAGTCCTAAATGGATTGGGCTGACTTTGTTTGAGATCCACGGGGCAAGTAATACTGGGGCATGCAGAAGACTAGCAAGCAGCTACAGTCAAGAATAGGTTTTATATGACGCCTGGTAGCTCCAGGCCAGAAACTTGGGCATACTCATTCTGTGAGTTCCAGACCCACGCTTCATGATTGGAGGCTGATACTGTTTTAAGATTTACATTTCAAAATAAATCCATTAATTTGATCTCAAAATGTACAACAGGACAAATGACTGCTAACTGCTTCTTCTTAGCTTTAAATCACATCTCTCTTGAGAGCTTTAGTGTTCACTGACAGTCAGCTTTAGATAGTATCAGAAAATAATACATCTATGCTCGAAGAGATGAAAAACAATATATCAGGTAACATATTTAAATCATAAAATTACACGCTGATGTCTGATTTGAGTGCCAAGAATGAAAACAAAGACTCTCAAATACACGCAGTTGGGTCAACCTTCTATCTTTTCACACTGACACTGTGTTTGATTCTAGCTAATGGTTCCGTGAAAAAGGTATTAGTGTTTTCAGATGAGCCCCTGGTGGTCTACAGCACACATTACGTAACCTGCTGGTGGGTCTAACAGGGCTGTTTCTCATCTGCAGACAGTAGCCTTTTATAATTCTGTCTGGATGTGGATAGAAGGAGGGGTTTTTTGGTTTTGTTTTTTGGTTTTACTTTAACCTGTTTATGATGCACTTGAAAACAGTGAAAATGTTTATAGAAAGAAGTCAAATTAAATTTTGTGGGACACTTTAGGAGGTTCATAAATTCAAACTTGATCCTACCATGGCCGCACCAAGCTGAAGTCATTATGCTAGAAACAACAACAAAAAAGTCACTCGTGACTTCTGCTCTGAGTGGAAAATTATCAAAGGCTGCAGCTTTTCCAGCCAAGACCCAGTCTCATTTCCCACGTGCAGTTGGTTAATTCCTCGCTATATCCCCAAGGAATGTGTGAGTCTGAAACGCTGGGGAGGGGAGGGGAATGAGAATTTCCACACCTAAAAAGAGCCACGGCAGCATTTGTAAGCTCTGATAAATAAGAAGAGAAGAAGAGGAGAAGGTTGGCTTTGCTTTCTTCCCTTCTAGCTAAAACAAACAAACAAACAAACAAATCGTGAATGAGCAGGGGATTCCAAGATTAAAATTGAGCATAGGTTTGCTTTTGATTTTTAGAGGATGTTAGGAAACAAAACAGAACAACAACAACATAAAACAAACCCTGCCAAGCATTTACAATTTCTCAAGTCAAATTTGGAAGCCGTGAATGTTGAATTGGATGAAGCCATCGAGGCCAAATTCATCACCCGCTCTGTGAACGTTTAGTGGCGGTTCCAGGAACTGTGCCTCAGACCCAGGTTTGCCTTCCCTTTCAGCCGCAGTGTTAATTCTTGACTGGAGCTCTCCATCACTCCCTCACACGAACACAGCCCATTCTTTCGGCTTTGCGCACCCTCCTACCCACCCACAGACAGGAACACCGGCTGAACACTTAAACAAAACAAACCCGTTTATGCCACTGCCTAGCAGCCTTTGAAAAAGCAGCCTGAGTCTGAGATTGAAGAATAGAATCCTCTCCAAGACAGATCTGGTGGGCACAGTGCATTAACTGCCTGTGCCACCATTTTCTTGTGTGCGAGCAGACGGAAGATGGTGAAGCTGCATTTGTTATATAAGGGTTCGTGCGTTGAGCTTCCCTGTTACAGAACCAGTTTGTACACCAGCAGGAAAGTCAAATTTCTCAGGCCACGGGAGCGCTCAAACAAAGCACACACACAAATCTACTCACTGCTTAAGATGCGTGAGCAAAATTCAAAGGTGTGGAGCACAAGGAAAGCAAAATTCCTGTTTTCGAGATCAAGGTTGGCCACTGGTAAGCTAGTTCAGGCAAACTCATTCCACAGTTGTTTCCACAAGCAAACTGAGGTTCTAGTTTAAAACAAAATATCATTGCCTTTTGTTTATATCTTAATTAATTTCTTAAAAATACAATTAGGAGACAATGTACCTTTGTCAATAGCATTTAGCTCAGATTAGCTGTTTTAACAGAACCAAAGCCACAGTGGTCTCAGACTCCCCCTAACTAGATCGCCAACTGGAAGAGAAGAACTTGACTGGAAGAAGAGCTGACCCTCCCCTACTGACAGCCACTCCGCCACTCTCTTTTGTCTAACGAAAAACATTTTCTCCTCTATGAGGTTTAGGCTTTTAAGACCAGGGCGGGGCGGGGCGGGGGCGGAGAAGAGCAGAAATTTGATTTTTTTTTCTTTTTGAGTGCAGGTGCCAAACATTTACAAGTATAAAAATGATAGTGCTGTGTAAAGCAGACTTGCTGGGACACTGTTTATGGCACACACAACAGCTATTTGGGTATGGAGTTGTAAATAGGAAAATGTGTGAGCTATTAAATCTAGTAGCAATAGGAGTCTTGAAGCAAGGTTTATTATACCAATGCCTGAAAAGCTTTAGGTTTTTTATCTCAGTGTGTTAAATTTTTGTGTTTGCAACAGTATTTTAGCTCAGGAGCTATTTATCTGGAAGCATCTTTGGGAGAGAAAAAAAAAAAAAAGGAAATGGACAGATGTCCATAAACAAAGGGCGCCACCTGGTGGTCAAGAAGAGGTAGGAAATCTTGATTTCCAGATATTGCTTCAAAGACAAACAGATGGAAGGACAGTAGTGTGTGTGTGTGTGTGTGTGTGTGTGTGTGTGTGTGTGTGTGTGTGTGTGTGTGTGTGTAAGAAAGTGCATTATTCATCAAATTTGGAACTTATGTTCTTGAATTCCAATGTTGTTCTATTTTTCCATCTAATAGATTCATTTCCTATTCGATCCTTCAAAATTTGCATTGCAAATATTTTATTCTCAATACATATATCTGAACAGATAAAAATACGACCCCCAACACATATGAACAATAGGATGCAAAGTGCCCACATCATCTAGGCACCTTACTTTCAAGCTGAATGACATCCCAGACAAATTTAAACAAAGGAAGCATTTGCTGCAACATGAGGTTTTCTCAGGGTGGCTTTGTGGCTCACCTAGTCAGAAAGCTTCGAAAGAGATGTGGCATACAGCTTAGTCACCGCAGGGAAGAAGTGGCTTCAGATCCATGACTAAGAAGCAGGAAAATGTTCATTTGAAAATGTCATCTGTAGCCGAGGCGTTGAGAAATTTAAATCTAAGTATCGTGACTCTTCCACCGCCTCAAACTCTAAAATTAGTTCAGGAATTACATATATCAGATGCTATGCAAAATGTAAAATAGGTTTGCCATTTATGGCTCTCTACGTAAGGTGTAGATTAAATCTTCAGCCTCCAATAAAATTGTATTTCTGTAATAAAACTGCTGCACCTTGACTCATGACTACATTGAATTCCAAATTAAACACCCCATTTACTGTACTGTAACAAGAAAAAGGGTTTGCTACACTGAACAATATTACAGATAGAGAAAATGTCTTGCATTTCACTTTACCACCAACATAGAGTTCACCTAAGCAGGCCTCTTCCCCAACCCTCTTATGAAATATGAAACATAGGAAAAAAGGAAATGTGTAAGCTTTGTCTTCCATGGCTAAAATTTATATTCCTTCCTAAGTGATCTATATCATCCTAAGTGGCGAGGCCTAAAAACAAGTCAATCAAGTAGAGTATTTACTGCAAAATGTCCTACTACATCTCCCAGATAACTCAGGCTTCTAAGCAGAAACATCTGGTATGCTAAAGGCTAGGTACATTTCCTTATGCATTATATATAATGCAGGCACTTTCCCCATAACATACATGCGCCATTCACTCTGCCATACACATAAGGCTGTAGAATCCATGGATGTCTCAAACTCAGGAATTATGGTCTAGTTACTCTCACTCAATGTTGATTTGGAAGACTAAAACCTGATGTTTATTTTAGACAACCCAATAGGTCAATTTTTCTTGCTACCATCCTGCGACTTAGCCAAACACTGACTTCTGACATTTGCAGAGAGGGTATCATTAGAGTGAGAAACCACAGAAGGTGAGAACAGAGAGCCAGCTAAGCTGAGACTGCTTCCTCTCATCCCCTGAATGGCAGTCATTAGGTCCAGGACCTGAGGTTCTGCCTTTCATCCTTCTCCCATCTTGGGAAAGCACCCTCTAGTGGACTGAGGCAGAAGTGTTCTCTCTAGCTGTCACACCCAGATCTTCATTGCATAAATCCCCTCCCCCCCCCCGCCCCCCGTGTCAGGCAGACATTATTAACCTTCAAGCAAGACACAGAGGGATGGATGTTGATCATGAGGAGATTTCTAATCGAGTTTAATGGTGTAGTACACATCCTGCTAAAAATGCTAATTGGTATGTTTCATTTGATAGGTGAAGGCAGGAACGGTCATAGATTTAATGATTCAGGTGTGAAGTTGTTACCAAGAATTCTGAAGTTAATATGAGGAAGAAGTTAAGAGTTCTTAGTGTAACAGGAAGGTAAGTTTGGGCTTCAGACGTTGGAAATTTGAAGCTTAATGTTGGCTCAGCTCGTGGAAAGAGAATTACTATAGGCAAGGACTCACTCACAGGAGCATAAGCCAGCGCCAAGGTTTCCTGTCTAACAACGTGTGACTACTCCGAGGGATGCGGAGGCCTGTAGTATTGTGGCACTGAGCACTGACTTTTTTGGTCCCTTCAGCCTCTCATGCTTCCTTTAATGGCTCATTGTCACTTTTTGCCAACATGTAAAAGAATCATGGGAAGAGTAATTAGAAGTTTTAGCTCAGAATCAAGAGAAAGGCTATTTTTTTAATTTCCTCAATTTCTCTGTCATTGGTTCATGAAGCCATCAGCTGTACCCTGGTGGAAGTAAGGTCCACCTTATTGTCCCCACAGCCCTACAACAATGGCATCTTACGAAGTTCGGTTGTCTGCTCTGGTGTTTGGCTGCTTGACCTGGGGTCCTTATGGAGCAGGTAGCCACACAGAGGCGGATGAACAGTGGCCTGTGAACAATGTCTTCAGGATACCCTTTGAGTTGGCTTTGGTTCCTCTAAACTCTGGGACTCCACCTGGACCTGTTCTAGAAGGTCATGTTGGTGTTGCCTCTTTCTGACTTGGGAAGCATTCTTCTGTGGTGGAGTTTACTACTTGAAGGTGAGCCATGAGAACTTTCTTAGAATTCTTGTAGTGTACATATTTAGCCTACATTTAGAAAACTTCTAATTACAAATGATCACAAACATTTCCTAAGGAGCTGAGCTTCCCTAGATACTATTGGCTTGACTGTACCATCCCAGGCTCTGAATACAAATGACTCTTGTCATCAGATTTTTTTTTTATAAACTTCTATAAAATGGATCTTGTGTAGAGAAAATAAAAATGAGTCCTAGTGCTAATATGAGATATGATATCAGTGACCGGCATTATTTTCCCATCAATAATGATAATTATACTAATTAGTCCAGGCATCACACCTGTGCCCAGCTCTTATCCCTATTTTACAGATGAAGTAGCTGAGACACCAAAGGTTAACTGCTTGCCCGGAGCTATATAGCAACTCGGTTAGCAGCACACTCCACAAAGCCACCTTGGCTGGACCACTACACATTCTTGCCTCCTTGGCAATGCAACACTTATGCCTCTCTTCAAAGAAGGAAAATTACTCACTGCTTATCTCACTGGAGGTTGGTGTTGGTGGAGACCAGTGCAAAGAGGTCACCTGTTATTGGTTTGAAATTGCAGCATCCTCATATTCCTACCATTGTCTCCACTTTATAGGTTAAAGTTACCTTGGATAGCACAAAGTTCCATGTAGACACCCTGAGCAGAGCCAAGAGGCACACACGTAAAGCAGGACACTGAAGAGGTAGGGCAGGTTTTAGGAGATCCCGAGTTGGAAAGAAGAGTCAACTTTGAGAGATAGGACATTCTTTTCTTGGGTCACAGAAATGGGGGTCTCCTTCCTACCCATTGGAATACTTCAGTGAGAATTGCAAGGATATATTAAGAGGCAGTTTTGTATGCATGTGTGGAGAATTTATCCCTTGGGATAAAAAAAAAAGAAAGCCAGCAACAATAAACTTGAGAACAGCTGGTTCTGATACAGTCTGATAAGAATGTAAACAGGAAAATATCTTTGTTGACTTTTTTGTTGGTAATCAGTAAGGATTAGTTATTGTCTAGAGATGAATTACAGATTTCATAAGTCTGGCTGTAAGCAGCCCCTACAAAGTGAAACTAAATTTCTGACATGGGTGAGGAATGGGGGGGATTCCAGAGGAACCCTCCTCATTAACATTCTTCTTGCTTGATAGAAAGGAAGAAGCGCTTAAAGAAAATCATTTCTGTACTCTTTGTTGTTTCTTTTTCATAATGTGATTTAGAAATATGACACCCCACAGATGAGGCTCTGAATGGGTTCATTTGAAAGGGGGCTTAACGTTTCTCTCTGGCATAGAGAGCTAATGTTCTTTTAATTTTTTTCTTTCCTCGGCTGTTTGGGTGGGGTGTTACTCTAGACATACATACAAAGTATCTCTCTGGAAAATGAGCTAGTATTTGCATAAACTCGTTACATTTATTGGTCAAGGACTTTCTTTCCTGATGGTTATTTAGATTCAATAAATAACTTCCCCTTTGCCCAGTCCTGTGCCAGGCTACCACACACAATCATGAAACAACTTTCTGCGGCTACTTAGCCCGTGAGACAGGGGCATGAGTGAGTAACTATCTCTGCAGAAGAAGAAAATGCCCAAACAGGGGGGAGGAGAAGGATGGATTCATCTGGAGATCAGCAAGTTTTACAATGGCCCTACTAGAGCTAGTGTTGAACACTGTCCTGGCTGCAGACACGCCTAGGTCTCTGCAATGACACCATGAAGAACAATGGAAGTTTAAGCTTCCAGCCAGTACTTTGGGTGAGGTCACTGTTTATCTTCAGATGTTTGGGCAGCAGGTAGATAAAAGGTAGGATCCAGCTCTGGTTTTGTGATCTGGAGAGGCAGGTACCCTTCCTTCCTTTCAACACACAGCAGTCATAAAAAGCATGGACTGCATCCCCTGGGATAGCATGTCTTTGGGAAGAGCAGTCCCTCCTCTAATCTGTAACTCAGCTACTTGTAACTACTTCTTAAAGGGCTAACAAGCAATGTATACCCAGAGGCTTCCAGCATTTCTTTTATTTAACAACATTCAGTCACTAAGTTCTTATCAGGCTCTTGACACTGCCCTAGATCTTTGGATTAACAGAACAAATAATATCTTTAAGTTTTCTTTGTAGGACATAAAATCTGGTGGGGAAGGACAACATCAAATGGATAATTACCCAAATTACTCACTGATGAAAATGTGACAAGGGCTATTACAAACAACAAATGCTGGGTTCTCTCCTCAGCTTCTGTTCCTTATTCCAGTGACAGCGCCGCGGTTTTGCTTTTAAGAACCACCTTACGCCATCACATAGGACCGTGATGCAGCTGTCAGTCAAGGTGCCCTGTCTCTCGCTTGTGTTTCTCCTCTCCCACCTGGAATAACTGACTCTCTCCCACTTCACAATCAATACCTTAGAAGATTGGACTTGATTTATTCTTGGCTTTTCCTTTCACTTTACCCTGTATCTTAGCAGCAAATTTCTTAAGATAAGGAGTTTCAACTACTTAAAACCAATTACAGTATTTATAACACTGCCCCCAAATGCTGTGGTTCAAATAGGAAAAAAAAATGTGGCATGACTGTGTTTGCTGGAACTCAGAAACAGACAATCTATTCAGAGGAGATACTCAGAATATTCTATTTTGAATGCCATAAGTTTGATGGTCGAGTATTATTTCTTTGTGTGTCTTCAGCAAGTAATATTTCCAAACTAATTGTATCAGAAGTCATACCACTTACAAAACAGGATCTGACTATTACAAACTCTAACGGTGTAAAAGAAAAGCTACTCCTGGACAGAAGTCCTGAGGCAATAGCTAATATTAATTCTCTATAAGTATGAAGGTCAGGAACTACTTTTTAAAGCTAATGGATCCTGAAGTGGAGGTGTAATTAAATCATTTAAAGTTATAGAGTTACCTAACTAATAAATGAAAAAACAAAACAAAAGTTAACCCAGAGAAAAGATGGAGAGAAGTCAGTAGCTACTGATGGTTGAAAAATCAAGAAACAAAGATGTGTGTGTGTGTGTGTGTGTGTGTGTATGTGTGTGGTGTGTGTGTGTGTGTGTGTGTAGTGTGTGTATATGTTGTGTGTTGTGTGGTGTGTGTGTAGTGTGTGGTATGTGTGTGTGTGATGTGTGTGGGGTATGTGTGGGGTGTATGTGTGGAGTGTGTGTGTGTGTGGTTTGTGTGGTGTGATCTGTATGTGTATGTGTGTGTGATGTGTGTGTAGTGTATGATATGTGTGTGTGTGGTGTGTGTAGTGTGGTGTGTGTGTGGGTGGGTGTGTGTGTGTGTGTGTGTGTGTGTGTGTGTGTGCATGTGTGTGCGTGTGTCTGGTATGGTGTTAGGATGGAGTTAGAAATCATGAGAAGAACTGGCATAGACATCTGCTAACCATGACTTCCTTTAAGGGAGGTTGGTGGTCGGAGAACATCTATCTATCCATGCTAATTTTACATAAAGCTGGCAGGTACAAATCCAGCACTCCAGGAATCTAGAAGTTTTTACCCTGGTGTTAGCCTTAGGAGGGTTGTATATACTCATGAAGACATGTCATTTGTGGCAAGGAACTAACTCTTGCATAGATTTCATCATAGGCCAGATTCTTAATTAAATAACATACATTAGATCTATAGCTAAAAATATGTGTATGATAAGCGATCTATAGAAAGAGGACAATAACGACAAAGGGTTGGAGAATGGGTGTACAAGAAAAAAAGCTGAAGTTGTTGATTCTGAGAGGAAAACAAACAAACAAAAACTAAGCCAACAAACAAACCAAAAAATAAAACAAACACCGAAAACCCAAATAAGAACAACAACAACAAAACAAACAGATGTCAGGAGAGCAAATTAACAACTGCCAGCCAGGCCTCTCCACCTCATGGACCAACTAAGAGAAAATGGGTTTCGAATGCATAAGGAGAGAGTTTGTTTTTAAGACCCGGGCAGATGGTGTGGCTTTATGGTGTTTAAATGTGGTGGACTAAATTTAGGGATAGTCTATCTCAAAGGCTTATGGAGAACTTTAAGAAAAAAAAATCAAATCAAGATCAAACAATTCATTTTCAAAATAAGGGTTTATGTCGGTCTTGGGGCATGCTTAGAGAAATCGCAAACATATTAGCTAGTTAGAGGTTTTCGATTTACATGTGAAGAAAGGTTAATGATTAAGTGACCCTAGTAGTCACACCTTGGCTGTGGTTCCCAGGTACTATCTCATTAGAGGAGAAAGAAATCAATGATCACATTTTTTTTCCTCTGAAGTACTATGCTAACTATGGTTTCTATAAAAAATATATATGCACAGACACATATTACTTTATATATCATGTTTTAAAAGAAATCCACATATTTTAGGAGAATTATAAAACTCTTACTTTGTACCATTATTAAATAGTTATTGCTTATTTCTCTAATAAAAAGAATATGTTTTTAATGTAAAAAGCTTCAGAAATACAGAAGTATGAAAGCTATGATCTTTTTTCTCACTGCAAAGTAAACAAGGAGACAAAACACAGACACACACTGCCTTTTCCAGACTATAGCTGAAGTAGCTGTGTCTTGCACACCCCACCCCCCTCGCCCTTTCCCAGTTTTCTTCTGGCAGGAATCTGCTCTTCTGGGCACATTTTTCCAAGAAAAATGAGCTACATCGTCATCTCCCCCATCCCACCTAGAACCTTCCAGTTGAAACACTCAAGGCAATATCAGAGTGTTGCTTCCGATGTTAAATTCAACACCTCTGTGAGTTGACTTTAGACTTTGGCTACCAAGGAGAACTCCGTGGACTTGAAGGTCATGGCTGCTTGATCTGATCAATAGATCTGATCTGAAGGGACAGATCTATCTGATCTGATCTGATCTGAAGAGTAAATCTGATCAAGAAAGGAGAGGAAGGGGTAATTATTGGGTAATTTAACCAATAGTAGCCACTGCAGCAGAGGCTCAGAGTTAAGAGAAGTACAAGCCATGGTGGTCATATGTGTCTTACTGGACAGACATTCCTATGCATACACAGACTCAGGTAAGCTCGTGTTTTATTCATACCTGTGAAATTCTCACTCTGCACATCTCCTTTGTTCCTTCTTTCCAAAGCCTTGAATCAGGATGGCATTCCGGTTTGCCTTACCCTTCCTGGAAAAGACACTCCCCATGCTGGCCTCTCCTATTGATAAAACTGCTGCATGGCCTTTGGGGGAGATGCTGTTCTCATTTGTCCTCAGCTGCTAACCCAACATGCTTAAGTTATTAACCCCTTTCTGACCACCGATCCTTGCTAGTGGCGGTGGCTGAACCTCCATCTGCCCTGAGCACACTCAAGACTCATGTGATGTCTTTATGATGGAAAACACCGACTGCACGATGTTTCAGAGCTAAGGGGAAGCATGACAGAGAATTTAAGCTCTTGAGATTTGCAGATGAAGAGCAGTCTCGACTCCGAGAGACTGAAAGTGTTGCCCAAACCCATCCAGCTGCTTACTGGAAGATCTAAGACTAGAGCCCAGGGCTTCCTGCCATCTCACTGTTTCTTCCAGAAAGAACAGTCAGGGAAGCCAACAGCAGCTGCATGCTCTCAACAACTCCGCCCCTGTCACTGCTCTGTGTGTGCATCCTCAGGGGCACAGATGTGTTCTCTGGTGAGCCACTGGTTCCCACAAAGTGCTACTTTAGGGTTTAACAAAAATCACTTTTCTGGGTAGTATTCTCTGTAACTGGGCATAGCTATTTTCTTATATTTTTGGTTGTGAGCCTAGCCTTGAACAGCTGAGCCATCTCTCCAGCCCTATTTTCTAGTAGATATAAAGCATTATAAAGAAAGAACATATTTAAAAAATAAAAAAGAGATATACCTGGACAAAAGATTACCTTTTACTTCCAAATTACAAAAGAGCAAGTGATTAGTGAGTTTTCAATATTCTTTTTACTTATGTGTAAAACAAACGAACCATGCTTCAAAGGTAGCCCTAAAATCCTTTAAAACTTCAAAAATGGGCCTGGGGACCTAGTCGTTCAGAGGTAGGATGTTTTTCTATACTGATTTGAACCCCAGTCTACAAAAAGAACCCAAAACAAAACCCCTAATGACTTTGAAATTTTGCATTTGGATCTTCTAAAGAGCTAAGCTTTGAGTACTTTAATTTAGAGTGGTTTATAGCAAAGCCTTTCTAAGTCCTGTTCTCCATCCTAT